>JANHGL010021377.1:0-27118 GCA_024611195.1 Ceyx melanurus
ATCTTTGCTTCCCTTTAACTGCAAAATGGGAAAAAGTCCCAACCAAAAGCCTAAAATGGGGAAACATTTTCCCTAAAAAGGGGAAACATCAAACATATCTGACCTGATACATCACCACATGCACAACTTTTAATATCTGACCATAGCTCCAGCTACAACGGGCTGTTTCAGTATTCCAGAAAGACTGTCACACTGCCTCATTTTGGCCCCTTAAAATATGAGGATCATCCAAGGAGGGGATGACAATTGTGGAAAAAGACAGTGTATCTGACTCCTTGATCATCAGTGAAACTCTCTGTAGGAGTCAGAGGTAGGATCTAATTCCCAGGGTGTCATTTAATGCTGAAGCTAAAGAACAAGAAATCTTATTACTCTGAACCTTCCAGCTCCTCAGAGAAATGGTGCAGTTTCCTCAGACAGCTTCCCCAGAGCAGGGCCATATACTGAATAATATGTCACAGCACAGAAGAAATAGGTATGTGATCATATATTTAAATTATGACACTTTTAACTTCAGGTGTTACCTTTACGACCTTACCAGTGCCTTGAAGTTGATTTTGCATGGTGATTTCCTAGACATTAAGGGTAGTAAAAAGAGCTTTTAATCACAATGTCCATTGTGTGATGAAGTTGATAGCACATGTTTTAAAGTGAGGTCAAAACTGTCAGACTCTTCACGCCAGCCTTCACTGCTTGAGCTAATGGAAATGCTGACACTACTAAAAGTATTGTTTCCTTTCTGTTATATATTATTTTTGGCCTAGTGTCCCAGTAATTAGATGGTTTAAATTAATTGAAGGGTTTTTTTCTGCAAAGTAAGTGTTTGGATCTACTGAGTTTGGTATCACCATTGTTTTTTGATGTGCTATTGATATTGTAAATGTCAGAATATGTCAGAGTGGCTTTCCTCAGAGCACTCAATTCCAGATCCTGGCTTGTCCCATGACTTGCTGCATGCCCTGGACTGGTCATCAGCCTTCACCACAGATAGGTGGGAATGTAGCTCAGGAGTGCCCTTGTTGCTTTCTCTCACAAAAATTCCTGTGGTGTCTTTTTGTTTCTTTGTTTGAGTTTTTTGTTTATTTATTTGTTTGGTTGGTTTTTTTGTTTGTTTGGTTTTCATTTTTGTTTTATTTTGTGTTTTTTTGATTGTTCTGGATTTTGCTTTTTTGTTTTGTTTTGTTTTGTTTTGTTTACATATATATATGTGTGTGTGTATACATATACATACATATATCTGGAACTGTTGGAATAGGTCCAGAGGAGGGCCATGAAAATGATAAGAGGGCTGGAACAACTCTCCTACAAGGATAGACTGAGGGAGTTGGGGCTGTTCAGCCTGGAGAAGAGAAGGCACAAGAGAGCCCTTATCACAGCTTTAGTACCTGAAGGGGGCCTATAAGAAAGCTGGAAAAGGATAGTATACAGGGGCTTGTAGTGATTGGATGAGGGCTTCAAACTTGAAGAAAGTAGATTTAGAGTAGAAATTATGAAGAAGTTTTTCACTCTGAGGGTGGTGAGGCACTGTAACAGATTATCCAGGGAAGTTGTGGATGCTCCATCACTGGATGTGTTCACAACCAGGTTGGATGTGGACTTGTGCAACCTGGTCTGCTGGAAGGTGTCCCTGCCCATGTCAGGCAGTTTGGAACTAGATGATCTTTTAGGTCCCTTCCAACCAAAACCTTTATATGATTCTGGTATTCTTCATATTTACATGCAAATTATGTATATTCACATTATTATGTATATATACACATGCACATATATATACACATACAAACACATACCTGATAAGATTTCCTGATAAAATTTTCATCAGGACATTTTTTTGGAGTTTCACTCTATTCTCAGAATCCAAGCACCTGCAGGTAGTAGGAGAAATCACACGTGAGTATCTTTCAAAACAGCAATTAAATAGCAGGAGAAATATGACCTAATTGCAATGAAACAGAGGGATAAATATAGAGTTGCATTTTTTGCTTTCTCCCAAGCCTTGCTTTTTCTTATATTGATTTTAATCTCTGGTGTTGAACTGCAGCTTCATTCTTTTTCTTCTTTAACCTCTGAAATGAAAAGATTGCTGTAGTTGTATTCACCTTATAATTTCATACCCAGCCTGCTTTCTGAGGATTTACCAGTGAGTTTTGGAGTGGTAGACTGTATTTCTTATGTTTGCTTAATTGTTTTTGCTTTATATGCAATTAATTAATGTTTTGAGTTTTGTAAATACAATTTGGAAGAAAATAAACATACTTGGAAAAAAAGTAACTTTGATCTCTTTGAGTTGAAGTCATCAAACCCTTTCTCTAAATAAAGTTTAGAGTGACATCTTGTGGTAGCATCGATTTCAAATATATGTAACTTGGTATTACTTTATTTTGTCCACAGTTAGTGTTTTCTGTTTTAAAATGTTATGTATTGCTTGCCTTCTATTATCACTAGGACTTCTGTGAGATCAGAGAAAACATTGCTATGGGGTGTAAGGGTCTTACAGGTATGCTTTATCTTTTATTGGATGAAGTTTATTCTGTAAATACCTGTGAGTTCCCAGTATTTTGAACTCCAAATCAAGATGTTTTAATAATCTTCCAACCATTTACTATCTTCTTAAATTGTTCAAAGTTTCAACTAGCCATGACGCCCAAGCAAGCACATTTTTCAGCAGCATCTGTTTGTCCTAATTCGTTAGCTGTCCAAAGATTTGCCTAGTTTTAGATAAAGATAAATATGTCCAAGAAGCTAGCATGGAGGATTTGTCAATGTGAAAATGAGTAAGCCTGTTAAAGATCTATATTGAAGTGCTGTGTATGCTTTCTACTTAGGAAATAGCCTCCAAGGTACTAGGTGGTGTAAAAGCACTAACAACAGACCTCATCCAAATGCCTGGCTTGTGCTCACAAAACTACAGTTTTCTGAAGTAACTATAAACAAAATATAATCACTTCAATGCAATATGGGGATGTAGAATGGTTCTGTGCTCAGAAGCTTAACTGATTTGGGAAAACATGTAAGATTTGCTTTCTCTTTCAGGAAGCCCTGTGCAGAAATGTGAGCATAATGGCCCTATCCAGAGTTATTGTCAGGTCAAGCTAAGTACTGCTTGGTACAGTCTCTCTCTCAAATCAGGCTTATGGAGGAGAAAGATGCTAATATTCTGCTAGGTCAAATTTTAACTCTATAAAATGGTGCTTAATGTTATCATAGTGCCCATCTGTCATGTTAAACACCTTGCTGCAAAAATTTACCATTCAAAAAAAGACACTTGACAATTCTAAGAAAAATATCTGCTTAGGGGAACAGATAACATGAGGTCCCAAGTCTGCTGTCATACATTGTGAACATGGGAAACTTAATTCAGAAAGGATTCTGTGTTTGTATAATTCAGGTTTTTGTTGGAGGTTTTTTTTTTATTATTATGTGAGAGTGCCATCGCTGGACAAATGATTAATGTGATTTGCTGGCAATGTTAAATATTTTTAGTTTTGTGATAGAACACACAAGGAACATTAAGACCCAAGAAATCCAGCTTGATGATCCTGGGCCATCTGCTGACCTCATTTATAAATGTGATGGAAAAATAAAGATGTGATGTTTTCAATTAAGATGAATGTTTCTCTTGCCTGCCAGAATTGTTTCTGATTAATAACTAAGTAGAAGATAAGCTGTTAACATAATCCTAATACTGATGTAGATTTGGTGTAAAACTAAACAAATTATTTGGGTAGCCTGTCAGAATAGGCTAGCTGCTTAAATTTCTCAAATATAGTTTTGGAAAACTATATCTGTAAACATTGTATTTGAAGTACACAGAGTGTTTTTAAATTACATACTTATAGGGATAACTCTGGAGATTTCCTTGGCAAAATGCCTTCATCCATGCAGCAGAGAACCTTGAAATAGTAAAGAAATTTGTAGATAGACTTGGGCATTGATCTTCTTTAAACCACCTCTCTTTTTGTCACAACAAGAAATGACTGGTGGTGATGTTTCGTGGTAAAGGAAAGCTATCTGCTCTTTTTCTTTGGTTTCTGCTGCATAGACAGCAATGTCCCTGTTGCAGTTCTTGAATGACTGCTTGGTGAATTTTATCTTGGTAAGGATCTGAATGTTCTCTAATAGTTTTCACATTGCAGCAAGTAGTTTGAGAAAGAAATTCTGAGTACAGTACTCCATACTGGGTGGGATGTTTTGAAAATAAGATCTCATCAGTTAGACACTGTTTGAGTGGGAGGAATAGCTGTTTGAGGGCTTAATTACTGAATCCTCTGAGCTCCAGCCATCTATTCATATCCTCTTTCAGTAGTATAAAGCCAAAATCTTATTGTGCTGTGATAACTTAAGTCCCCTGGCTCATTTTTTTCAGAGTAAAAGCAAGATGTACGAATTCTGGCCCAGATTTTGTGCCAGTATTCCCCAATCCAGCTCAGAGGTGACAGGCTGCCTGCAAGATCCTGCAATATTATTAATAGCCATGGCAAATCTAAATTTAAAATGGAGGTGGCTGAAGGAGAACAAAGTCACCCACGGAGTTTGGGTTCCATTGCTTTAAGTAATTGCTTTCTACCCATGTAAATCCCTCTGGGGTTTCTTTTGGATTAAGTATTCCTTGCTTCTTCTCTAAAACTCTTATTTAATATTCATTTATGTTGTTAAACAACTGCTGCATCCCACTCAAGAGCAGAAAGGGGGAATGTATTTCAGTAGCAAATTAAGTGATACTTAAATATATCCCTTGCTTACTTCAAAGCAGCAGTAAGGGAGTTAATGAATATTTATCAAATGTACTAAAATTTTGAATGAGAGGCACTATGGTTGTGCAAACCATTGCTTATTTATTTAGAGCTTTTTTAGCTATTTTGACCATTTGCTAAATGCACATGAGAGTAATTACACAAAACATGCTATAGTGCTGACTTGATTTTTCTGTTCATCTTCGAATGGGAACAGAAGCAAGATTAATTTTGCAAAGGTGTAATAATTTCAGAAATGGAGGAGCTCTACTTAACATGAGAAAAATTCTCTTTAATTAGTTGTATGCATGGCATTTTGCAATAGATTATATAAAAAGATTGTGTTAACACAAATATGGAGAGAACTTGGTTAGTTTTTATTACATATTCTGCTTGGTAATTTTTTTGTGACTAGAAAGCCTAATTCTTTTGCCTATCTTGTAATTATTGCAAGGTGTTTATTAGCAGGAGTTCCAACTGCTTTTCTTTATAAAGCCTCATTAGATGAGGATTTAGAAAGCCATTTTACACAGTTAATTTTTGCTCATAACACAGGATGTATAAAACATTCTAAAATAGATGTGTTACGTGAGGTCACAGCATTATAGTTCATGAGTTGATACCTGAGTTAGCAACAACAATTGGAGAGATTTAGATGGTCTACAGAGCAGTGCCTCTTTATTTTGAAGACCACACCTTGAGAGCCCTTCTCTGGAATAGGGAGATAACTAATAACTCATTTAATCCAAAAGAAGTTTTAGGTGTCTGTGGTACAGTGCTTCCTAGCCCTGCATCTGACTGTAATCAGTGTCTCCATTTGACATGTAAGCAGCACCCCAGTACATGTGTTTGGTGAGAATGAGACATCTAATACCTGTGTCTAAATAACAGAGAAGCCCCCCTGAGGAGTTCCATCCTTGTGGCATGATGCCCAGCTGTCCATGGCACTGCTGTGACTGTTTAGAGATTACAAAACAGATGATCTGAACAAAGGCTTTAGTGACTGACCCAAGACCTGGTAGGACACTTGTGACTGAACACAAAGCTTAACTGAGGATTCCATGAGATCATTCAGATTTACATCGTCTGGCTCAAGTTGCAATGGAAAGCATTTTCTGACTTTGTTCTCTGTGAGAGAATTTAGACCCAGTGAAGGGTCTCTTCTTGTTCAGCTTTTTTACCTTGACTGTGGAAGATGGGACAGGATATTGGCCTAGAGCAAGAGGGGGTCAGAAAATGGCAAGCATTATTGAGAAACTGGAACATATAATAATAGGAGGGGACAATGACATAGTAATAAATACATAGATTTGTGTATTTGCATTGTTCATGATAAATTGATATTTAAATAAATGTTAATTACTGTAAATTATTTGTCAGTTTTATTTTTAATTTATTTTTTTTATTTATTAGTTTGGACAAATATATATCTGTCTGCAGGTGGAGCTGCCCTCTATGAGACTTTTTACTGCTAGTCTGCTTTGAGTGGTTCTTTCCTATAACATGGAATCTGAGTGATTATGATTGAATAAACCAGTTTCATGGACTGTAATGCAAGAAGGATCAATATCTTAATGGAAATACAAAATTTAACCCAAATATATTATTAATAGTCTGCTGAACTTCTGATTATCCTAACTACCCTTGAGTGAGCATCCACTGATTTTTTTTTTTTTATAGTATAGGACAGTCTTCTGTGAGGTGAGCTAGTAGCAGAGGCCAGCCTGATGAGTGTAACCTACAGGCCAAAAGAAACTGCAGGGTGAGATTCAGTCCACATAAATTGCACCGTAATCAGTTTGGCCTTTGGAATGAGAATTACACCCCTAAATATAAAGGTAGAATTCTCTGTAGGCAGTGGCATTTTTGACAGCAAAGCAAGCAAAGCAGCTTTGCTTAAGAAAAGCTGACCAATAAGAACAGCAAATAAACAAGAACACTGAAAATAACTGCTGATTAAAAAAAAAACTTCTTCTGTGTGGAAATGGTATTATTTCTGAAATATCATTATTTTTATGAGGAGGTACTCCCAAAGAAGAAAGAATCATCTTTAGTTGCAAGTTTAGATTTATTTGTGAAATGGATTTTTGTACAAATTTCAATATTCTTTACTTAGAGTCTGAGCTGGAGGCATACGGAAGCACCAAGCCAAGAAAATCCATCCTCTGAGTGGTGCAAAGGTTGCATTTGTTTGAGAGGGACAAGATTTCTCAAAACCTTTGTCATTGATTCCTGAAGATTAAGGGAGGTGGTATGGTGACAGCATAAGAATTCCAGTTGATACTCCACAGAAATGAAAATATATGCATCTTTCATTGCCTACTTGTCTGACACTATAACAATTGTTAGAGTAACTTTAAAAGAGTACTGTAAATATTGGATAAGAACATCCATTACTTTAGTAAGATAAAGTCACTGCCAGGGCTCTGGGGAAGGTAAGCGATGAGTACTGTTTGTTCAGCCTTGCTAAGTGTTTTGTTTATCATGTAAGACTTTTTGGCTTGGGACTTCCTTCCAAGCACCAATTTCCTGTTTGAGTGCCTTTCTATTATCTCTTATGTCACTCATGACCTTTTCTTCTGAGATCATTTCTTCCTTTCAAAATTTCAGTTGAAGGAAAAAATCAATAGAACTAGTCAGTAAATTTAAAGAGATTGTGAATTCAATATTTTATTCACTTCACTGTATTTTTACCTTTGGCCTCTGCAGTTGAGATGGAAGGGTGGAATTTGAGACTTTTTTGAGGAATCACCTCCTGTTTGATGTATTGCTCCTCAGCCTCAGAATGTCAACTATCTCCTGAAATACCAGAGTGCTGTGGGGTTTCCTTCAGTAATTGCCTAAAGAATTTGGACTTTCCTGGTGTGGCATTAAGATATATTGTGAAGGTCACTGTAATAATGTTATGAAGCTGGAGAACTACTGGATTTCTTTTTGAACCCTGTTTTCTTGTGCAATGGCTTTATCTTCATGGAAGAGAGGTATGAGAAATAAACTTCAGTGGCCTTTTGTCAAACATCAGATTTGTATTTGTGCTTGTAGCTTTGTATATTGATTTTCAGGTGGTGAGAAGATGGATCTCATGGGGGTGGGGTTGCAAGGTATGATACAGTAATAGTGCTGTAATTAAGTTATGCCAGGTGTAGTTTGCATTAAAATGGGGAATTGGCATTAAATGAAGACAACCATAAGGTAGTGGAGAACTTCTGGGTAAACAAGAGGGTAACTCCTGAACTTTCTCTAAGTAGCTTGTAAATAAAGAGTAAGAAATGAAGACACAGGAATGCTAGGACATGTGTATTCAATTCTCAATGGTATAAACAAACTTTAAAAGTGTATTACAATTTTGAATAGACTTATAAATAACCTGTAATAAGAATTGTGTCATAACAGGTTTGTGACATAACCTGTAATGGCAATGTACTCTTATCCCACACAACTTCTAAGGATAAATACAAGAATTGCAAGATTTTTCAGTCAGAATTATTTTTTTGCAAAATTTATACTGAAATAAATCTGATGTGAAAGTTTCTGGAAGAACCTTTTTTTTTTTTTTTGAAACACGACTTAAGACATAATGGAAGACAAACACATGATAAGTCCTGCCAAAGCACGATTCTCAAACACATTTTTAGGATTGTTATTCATGCAAATTTTCAGATTCCTCCGGCTTATTCAATGCCAGTCTTCATCATCTGGTTGAAAAACAGTAGTACAAAAATAGTCAGGATGAAAAAGAAAATCTTACAGCTTGCAGTATCTGCTCTGCCAGACCACTCCTTTTTGCTGAAAAAGATCCTCATGCTGAAAAGATCACCATGCTGAAAAGAGTGGCATTCCCTGAAAGTCACTGGACATGAGAGACATGGTAGTCATCTATCCATAAACGTTCATTGCATATTGCTATAATCTAGAACTGCATCACAAACTGCAATGCCTTTTCCCAAACCAGAAACTATTTAATACATGTTGGGCAAAGAATCAGTGTTTTGAGGAAGACTTCACTAAACAATAGATTTACAATAATTCTTGCTAAAACACAGCATTTTGCTTTGAAGTACAATTTCCATAGTGCAGTGCCTTCAATAATTTTCTGTACATAGATTATATCCTTAAAAGCTCTCAGTGGCACCACGAGTGAATTTGAAACCTTTGGTGCGTGTTTGCACAGTTTTGGGTTATGGGGGATCTCTACTTCTGAAACGGATAATGTTGTCAGATAACAGCATCCAGTAAAGTGGTGCAGATCACACGTGCAAGCAATATATACAAGTGCTAGAACTGAGCAGATGGCTGATGAATGTGGAAGAAGCTGCAGTCAGCAAATTCTCAGTAGTTCACTTCAAGAATGGTGATAATGACAATGTCACTGCAAGGCAAGCAGGAGTATGGATTTCCAGCAAGTTAAACTAATGGCCACACTCTCATTGTACAATAAAGCACTCTCTGAGAACACATGGACAGATAAAATCTATTTGGACATGTGTTTATTGATTAATTAACCTGGGAACAGACGTATTTCTATATAGTGGAACTCAATTATCTATACTGTAAAATTGCTTGAACGGTTTGTGACAAAGTTTTGGTCCATCCAACCATCATTCTCCAAAACAA
This sequence comes from Ceyx melanurus, assembly GCA_024611195.1. Taxonomy (NCBI): domain Eukaryota; kingdom Metazoa; phylum Chordata; class Aves; order Coraciiformes; family Alcedinidae; genus Ceyx; species Ceyx melanurus. Next base: position 9,348 of record JANHGL010021377.1, read on the forward strand.
TTCACAAACCAGGGGTCATCCCCATTAATTTGTGTTTGTGGCTGCCCTGCCCTATTCTGGAGACTATAAGAGTTTTTAAGTATGAATCCAAACTCAGTGCTAGAAAATGGACCCAAGCATGTGTAATTTACATGGCTTGTGTGTTGGGAGACATCTCTCAAGCATTGTCAGAATATACCTTCAGATATTTAAGATGTTGCAGATTGTCCCCATTGATTTTATTTAAGTGTATAATCTTTTGCTAGCATAAATTATATGCCTGGTAGCAGTCAACCAAAACCTTGTTCTTGTGGTTAAATTTGATTTTAGTGGATGTATGCCCACTGGTCTGTTAGCCTCTATGGGCAGATATCATGTTGCCCAGTTCATTTCCAGTCAATGCATACAGAATAAGGCTCATATATTCTTAACAACTACATTAAAAACAAAATTGTTAGAAAGTTATTAATCTTTGAAAAGAAGTGATGGTTGATAGTCTAAGTAGAGTGAAGCCTTGACAAAGCGCAGGAAGCCAACTGTATCCTGGACTGCATCACAAGAAGCAAGACCAGAAGATTGAGGGAGGTGATTCTGCCCCTCTACTCTACTCTGGTGAGACCCTGCCTGCAGTCAGCTCTGGAGTCCTCAGTGCAGGGAAGACATGGACCTGTTAGAGAGGGTCCAGAGGAGGCCACAGCAATTACCAAAAGTTTGGAACCCCTCTGCTATGAGGGCAGGCTGAGACAGTTGTGCTTGTTTAGCCTGGAGATGACTCTGAGAAGACCTTATTGTAGCCTTTCAGTGCTTAAAAGGGGCTTATAAGAATAAGAAGATGCGGTGAGTCTTTTTAGCAGGGCCTGTTATGACAGGGCTAGTAGTAATGGCTTTAAACTAAAAACCGGGAGATTACAATGAGGGTAATGAGACACTGGCACAGGTTGCCCAGAGAGGGGATAGATACCCCATCCCTGTAAACATTCAAGGGACTCTGAGCTGCCTGCTCTAGTTGCAGATGTCCCTGCTCACTGCAAGGGGGTTGGACAGGATCACTTTTAAGTGTCCCTTCCAACCCCAACCCTTCTGTGATTCTATTATGTGAATATTTGCCATATTAACCATGGGAAAGCTCTCTGGGTTGCTCTAGTTTCATTCCCTGAGCTTGTACAAACCTCTCCTTCACTGTTCACTGGATGAATAATTTTGACAAGTACTGCTCTTTTCTGATCCAAGGTTTTTCAATAGGTGTTTTCTACATAACATTCAAAAGTTCAGCATTTAAATATGGAGCATTTTAGAGATAGTTTTAGTGGTCTATAACATTTTTATTATCTTTGTTTATTTGCTGTATTAATTGAAAACATTAAAACTGGCTTTTTCACAGCATCTGCACCACTACAGAACAAAAATAATTTAAGGAAGTAAAATCTTGCTGTCCCAAATGGCAGTAAAAGTCTACTTTGTCATACCAATATCACAATGAATGTTCAAGGGTAAAGTTTTGATTAATGACAACTGCAGTTTGGATTTCACTAGGGGTGAAACTACTAATGAAAACTAGTGGTGAAACTACTTTACTTCCTTCCAGACAGCTGCACTCTTACTGCAAGCATCTAACTAGACATATTTATTATGCCAGTTTGGTTAAACAGTTGTATAAATTAAGCATATGGATACTTGTATAATTTACATATGACTGTATTATGTGAATTAGACTTCTAAGAGAAATATATCCATAATTCAGATGAGATGGTCCTATTTGTTAAATTAAGGAGATCCCTGACTGGGTTCCATAGAAGGGAAATCCCAGTCTGTAAAGGGTCCTGGGGGTGAAAGGATGGAGTTTTCCTTTGATCAAGAACACAGAATATCAAGAATACAGTCAACGTAGTCCAGTGTTTTCAAGTGCCCTTCCAAAATGCTGAGTTTAGCAAAGACTTAGCAAATTTTGGGTAAGCACGGTAAACCATAAGTTAAGTATACTGCTGTTAAATATGAATTTTGATATTAAAGATATTTTTCCTTTTTTTTTTTTTTTTTAAAGTGAACATGAAGTACTACTCAGAATTTATGCCACCGAAATATTTGTGCAGGTTTGCGATTTTGTAATATAGGATACTGTGGCAGCTAGGTAAAGCTCCAATGAGACTCTCAAATGCTACTTTTACATGTAACCATTACTGTAATGTAATTAAACAAGTGGCTCTGTGATGATTGTTGTGAAATTGTATTTAGTCTATGAGCAAAGCTGCAGAGAAATCATCAGTATGATCTATAACCCACATCCTGACTATTTTATTGTACAACTATTATAACAACTGTAAGCTGTGTAACTTGGTGTTGTCTTTCTCCCTTTATGCCTGGGCATCTCCTGCAGAATACAAGCTCCCTTCTTAATTTCTATTACTCTCCTCTACCCATCCTTTTAAATATTAGCATTTCAAAGCTAACCACATATAAATTCTTTGCTATTCTATACATATGACAGAAAAAAATTAATAATTTATGTGTACATTGGCAGATACCAAGCAGGCCTCAGGTCTTTGCTGTGCTCCATCCCCTGATACTCACCCTGTCTTGAGAAAGATTTCCATCCCTACTTGGCATCACCATGCTTGCCCCCTCCTTGCCCCAGGTGTTTCCCCCCACCACATACTGTTACATACAGTGTTTATCCTGATTTACCTTCTGAAAATAGAGCAAGAATCTGACGAACAAAAAGAACATCCCCTGAATTGTTTGGGGTTTTTTTTTGTTTTTTTTTTGGTTTTTTTTATCATGTTCAGTAGTGTTGCAACGCAGGTAGATTCACAGAACAATTTATGGATTCAGAATTAATTTATCTTGTGAGCTACTACTGACAGGGAAGGTGCAAAGGGCACATGGCTCAAACACTCATTTTTAGTTTAGGGAGTACAGTCTTGGAGGGGTGCTGGTTCAGGTAAAATCCTATCAGGTGGTTCTAGAGTCTCATGCACAGCTGCAGAGAACAAGAAGTTTTTGAGCTAGACAAAATGTCCGGCTCCCCATCATCAACAGATAGAGATAAATCAGTGTCATTTCTCCCTTTTTCTTTTGTATACTCTTAAGTGTCTTCTCTTCACAAGTGAATGACTCAGTGTGTGGTAGCATCTAAAATGAAAGTCTGGAAAGAAATATTTTCTTTCCTATTGTTTATTTTCCTTTCTATGCATACAATACACTATGCTCCTTAGGACAAGTAATAATTGCATGTGATGCGTTTTTTGGGGGAGATGGGTTCTCTTGAGGGGCAGAGATACAGCACATGAATTAATTTTTTCGTGCTTGACAAGGTATGAGAACAGTGAGTAAGTCTTGTCACCAGGTGGCACCATTAACCTAAATTATATTTCAGCTAGGTAAATAAAATGAAGTTTATGTTCAAAAGAAATTAAGTAGAAAGATTGCTCTTTTCACCATTTTTTCAGCGTCCAAGTAAATACAGAGCACAGAGAATAAGCCAAATTCTGTTCACTAGCACATTTAAAATTATTTCATGAATTTGCAGTGTTACAATCTGGGGAAGAGTAGTCCACATTTTGTGTATTGTAAGTAGAATCTATGCCTCTATTTTTCCATAAAGCACCTTCCTGCCTATGTATTTTGTAATATATTACACATCTAGTGCATCAAAAAACGACATTTCCCAGCACAGGACAAGAGATTTCTCATATGGAAATATTTGTGTCAAAATATTGTTTGAAAATATTTAAATATGTTCTGTGAATCCAAACAACAAGAAATTGATTTTCCATACTTAACAGTGAGTAGCACCATACATGTTGCAGAGCAGATGATGAATTCCACCACTGTATGATATTCAGAAGTGTTGGTGATGGCCCCCTCCATGTCTGAACTGCTGCAGTTTGTGGTGCTTCTCACGTTTTGCAGATGTTCTAGCTGTGATCTGGAACAAAGAATAACTTGAGTAAAAGAGTTAATTATTGTAGGGTTGGATTCCTTTCTAAATGGCTTTTGGTAAATTTTATCATCTTGATTCTAAGAGGAGAACCACAAAGATGATCAGGGGGCTGGAACACCTCTCCTACGAGGACAAGCTGAGGGAGCTGGGATTGTTCAGCCTGGAGAAGGCTCTGGCGAGACCTTATAGCCACCTGCCTGTACCTGAAGAAGCTTATAAAAAGACTGGAGAGGGCCTCTTTACAAAGGCCTGTAGTGAAAGAACAAGGGGCAAAGGTTTAAAAATTAGAAAGGAGTGGATTTAGATTAGAAATAAGGAAGAAGTTCTTTACCACAAGAGTGGTGGAGCACTGGAACAAGTTGTCCAGGGAGGTGGTTGAGGCCCCATCCCTAGAGACATTCAAGGTGGGGCTTGAGGAGGCTCTGAGCAACCCTTTAGTTGAAGATGTCCCTGCTCTCAGCAAGGGGGGGTTGGACTATATGACCTCTAGAGGTCCCCTTCAACCCAGACATTTCTATGATTTCTGATTCTATGATAAATGTTACTGTGTTTTTTTCTCTAAACAATGAGATTAACCCAAGAGGAGACTAGGGTTACACTTGGGAAATTTATACTCTTGTTCATCTTTTGATTGAGTATTAAAGAAACACAAACCATCAGCTAGTTCTTTCTGAATATGCTGGAATGTTTAAAGGGAGCAGTGTTTTATCTAGCAGCCTTGGAGATTCTTTAAAGCATGGTTGCAGGATGCAGCTTGTTGTTCCTAGTTAGCTAACAAACATAAATAGGAAGGCCAAGATAGAATTATTAATGTAAATATAATTTATATTTAAAAATATTATTTCATTAAATTTTTATTAGAATGAAACCCTGAAATGGATATTGCTGATATGAACTGTGAATTGTAAGGTCACATTAAAGCAATAGGTTGATTATACTAGAACATATGCTCTAGTTTCAATGATTTCTAGGGCATTACTAGGTAGGATTGTATTGTACTAAATTGCAAGTCATGCTGTAATTTAAGTCATACATATTTTATGTGTTTTCTTGCCTTTGCTTGCTTCTCTGGTCAGCTGTGAAAGTCAAAGATTATGCAGTCTTTGTGTCACTGTCCAGTTCTTGTGTGCATGGTTGAACAGAGTCTCTGTCCTTAGAGATAATAAAAACCTGAGTGGATGCGGCTCTGAGGAACTCAATCTAGTTACCCTGCTTGAGCAGGAATGTTGGGATAGGTGGTCTTCAGAGGTGCCTTCCAACCTTAACTATTCCCTGATTCTGTGTCTATCAGAAGAAAGGATTTGGCAAACAGGACATAGGAATTTCTTTAATTAAACCTGCAAAATGTCACATGTGGAAACTGCAGAATTATTCTCAGGTAGAGTCCTTGTTCATGAGGATAGGAACAATATGCAGAGCATTTGGAAAGAACAATTCTCTCAAGTTTTGCAATACCATGCATTTTTTTTACTGATGATTACTCATTAAAATACAATAGATAACGTAAATGTCTATCTTCATCATCTAACAAAGCAGAGAATATGTATCATTACATAGTGCATAGAAAGTAGAAAGATTAAATGATACAATATCTTAAAGAAAGAAGTGCCATTAAGCACCTTGCAAAAATATTGCCAGATATAAAAAATCCTGTAGATACATAAATTTCTTTCCAAGTTTCCATGTGATGAGTCAGTGGACATTTTATATAGCAGTAATAACACTTGTTACAATGATAATGTAAGGAAGAAAGTCAGAGTTTCTAGAGAGAACAAGATCAGGCAAGTAGGGGTTTTTTGTCTGAAGATGGGATTGCCTGGAAGAGTGCCTCTCTATTTCTGATTATAATTGTTTATGTAATAAAGGCAATTGAAAAGAGTGACATTATCAAATGCTTCTGAGGTCCAAAAATCTTCTATTTTTTCACTCTTTGAAGGATTCAAATGGTATATGGGGTAATAGGAATATCACTTAAGATTTTACCTGTATGTGTGTTTTTCCACTTTCTCTTATAGATGGAGACATGGATGTAGTAGCAATAGGGAAATTAATCTTATTTGTAGATAGAACTCTTTACCTAGATTGCTGTCTTCAGTGGAATCCTCAGCACTATAAAACCTAAATTACATAAATTCTAAATATAAATCCTAAATTCCTTGGTGTCATAACCACTCATAATACTTTCACGTTTCTATCACTGTTTTTGTGGTTTGATGCTTTTTAAAAATTTTTTTTATTTCCCCATGGTCAGCAGCAAGTCATTGATTTTGTACAGGGACATTGTGATTTCCAGCAAGTACTGCAAGTACCCAAATGTTTTGTTGGGCATGATGCTGCAGGCAGCTGCCTGTGTTTATAACTGATTCCGTTCTTGACAGCTTTGAATTATTGCTGTTTGTTTGCCTGCAAGCCTTCACTGAAACTGAGATTCTTGTAGAAGCCCTGATATGTCAGGAAAACTGTGGGCAAAGCATAAGAAGAAAGCAATTTATCCATCACTGACAGTCTGGCAGTGCATGACAATCTTTCAATGCTGGGTCAGTGGTGAATTGTGGTAGTGGCAGTTTCATTAGGCATGGCTTCAGGTCAAAGTGTCTGTATGACCTGTACATCTCCAATATGCTTTCTAGAAGTATGCCTGTACATGTATAGACAACGCATGAATAGTTTATTCTTCCATTACAGACTTGCATATAGGTTACATGTCAGTTGTCTAAAATATAGCAGAACTGACTGGTGATTAATTTAGCTGAAATAGAGTTGCTCTTATTTAAACTAACCATAAATTTTTGGTGTTTTTTTCAGGAATCTTAATATGCCTTAATATTTTTGTTATTATTTTTAAAATTTTCTTTGTTTTAATAAATATGAAGTAGCCAAAATGATTTATAAATTACATTCATACTTGGCAAGGACTACTGGCTGAAAAAGAATCACAGAATATCTTGAATTGGAAGGGACCCACAAGGATCATGCAGTCCAACTCCCTGCTCCTCACAGAACTACTTAATCTAAACCATACAACTAAGAGCATCATCCAGACACTCCCTGAACTCTGTGAGGCTTGGTGCTGTGATCACCAGAAGGAATCATTATAAAGATGTTGACAGTCAGTGTTTTCTAAATCTGGCATTTTACTTCAGGAATATTCATTTTACTTCTGCTCTTCAGGAAAAGCAGATGTCAAATTTGTTCAGGCTTTCAGAGATCTGCACACATACCTGTGTCATCCATCAGGATATTTAAAGGCTTCTACCACTTCTACACATATCTTGAAGTCTACTCTGAAAGGACTATAGCCAATATTATTAATGGAGTCTAAAAAGAAAACATAGCCATGGGATTATCCTTCCTTTAAAATTTTACAACCAGCTCTTCTTTAGTCAGGCCTCTGTTCTGGACCTGCTCCCTGACATCCTGGTGGGAAGTAGGATAACTACTGGGCAACTGTAGTTCATGTTGTTGGTTTTTTCTGCTCTTCCTGATACATCCTCCCAGAAAAATTCCCAGCCCAGATAACAACATGAGTGTGTCCATCCAGCATTAACTCCTCCAACAGTACTATTTGGTGGGTATTTCAGTCTCACTTCTGGCACATCCCTTGGGAATTTTTGTGCTAACTGTGGGATCGTTTATGTACACTTTTATTTCATATTTTACACTGAGGAGCAGCATGTTAGAGGATTGTCTTAATGCTGAAAGAAAGCAGACCCTGAAAAGATTTCAGCTTCTTTTCCGAATTCCTGTGGGAAAATATAAAGGCATTTTATATGTCCCTGAACTAGACAGTAGCTGACATAGTTTCCTGTTAGGGGGAATAGATATGTATATACCCACTTGCTTTCAAGGCAAGTTACTGAGCTACCAAGTGACTTTCACCTGTTTTCCATTCTGACTGTCTTCCCAAATTTGAATTTTAAATCATCTCCTCCTCTTCTGGTTAATGAATCCAATGGAACTGAATTTGATCAACTGTTCTACATTTCATCCAAGCAAGATAAATTGTCACAATTCCTGGCTCATGCTTTTTTACAAAATTTTTGAAATAGGTGTAAATTCCAAATTTGCATATTTTTTCTGCTTTGTTTTAACAGCTGCACATCAAAGATATCCAAGAACTTTCTGGAAGAGCAAACTAAAATTTTCACATGCAACTCTGTGACTCTGGTATCATTGGCTTGCTCCGATTCTTAAATAAGAGAAAAATTTTTTAAATAAATCAAATTTGAAAAGGATACTGACCACCCAAATAATTGTGAAAGCTATATTCTTTGGCTATAGCTAAAGGAGTTTATGTTATAATGTAAGGAAAGATTGACAGTCCAGCAGAGGCAGAGTCTAAAGAATATGCACAGAAAGGTGGTGTTTGGCAATATTTCCATAAAATCCCAATAATTTTAGTCTTGTAAGTACTCCAAAGAGCTGTATCTTCCTTATGGAAGTTAATAATTATTTTTGAGTATTGAGAAATGCAACTCCAACTCAGATACAGTATTACACAACTATTTTCCGTGTGGTTACGGAGCACTGACCGTGCACTGAGGTAAAAGAAACAATGCAAAGTCAATCTCTATTCCTCATACCTGTGAAAACTGCACTCTGGCCTCTTGCATATGTTGGGCAACCCCTGGAGCTTGTTCTTCAGAAAAATCCCCTGAATTTGATTCTTTCCTGTGCTGTCAGATATCCATCCTTTCGACCAGAAAAATGTTCTGCCATGCTTAAACTACCAATTATGAGAAGGGATAGCCAACATGGTGTGTTTGTGTTAAGTCCACTTCTTTACAGCCAGAGGCTGTTTGCTTACCTCCCAGTCAGCATGACTGTTTTCTCATCTGGTCTCTGCCCTGTTTGTTTTGTTTTACTTGTCGCTCTGCTGCAAATGAAAAATTCTATGAGTTTAGCTGTGAATCATTTGAATAAAAAAACCTTTCTGGCTGCAGTTCACATGCAAGATCAATGCTATAACTGAAAAAATATTAATTGAGCATAGGTGCCTGTGTCTCTGTCTCTGCATGGGGATATGCATTGGGCTGCTGCAGGTGGATGAAGTGCTGCCTGGGTAGAAGCCTGGGTTGAATGATGTTCAATGTAATGAGTTTCTTTCCATATTGGATTTGTTAGTGTAACCCTAACTATGATGTTGTCCTTGCCATATAGGCAGAAAGTGGATAATTCTATAGAAACTTGGTAACAATGATCAGATCTGTACAGCTATGGATGATTTCTGTGCGTAGTGTGTATTTGATTGCTTTTTTTCCCCTCAGACTTCTCTTCCCCCAGTACCTCTGTACTCAAGACATTTTATTTCATCAACACAGATCTATGAAATGGAATACTGAGTGGAATTCTGAGTGCAATTTTTTTTTTCCAAGTGGTTAGCTGTTTCTAGCTTTTAAATCTGTCATATTCCAAGGAAATATGTCACCTTAAGTATTAGGTTTTAAACAACCTGTTTTTAGCTGAAACGTTGGTGATTCTTCATGAAGAAATCTAGAGGATGAACATGAATCAGCAGAATAGAAACAAGATGGGAAATAATAGGCATTACTGCTCTTCTTCTCATTCCAGTTCTATACTTCTGGAAAAGGATCAGATTAGGATTTATGTAAACCTAAAAGACAGGAGATCAGAAAGGAAATTAAACACATCCAAAATTCACTCTTACTTTAATGGAACAATACTCTAAAATTGAAATCTTGCCAGTAGCTGTATCTGTGCTTTTTCCAAGATGGTGATAAAAATAGCAAAATAAATTTCTTAATTTCCAAGATATTATTCTTGAAGCTTTCTTAGTTTTCAAGATAGCTTCACAAAGAACGCAGACAGATATGGAACCATCTCCCACCCTTTGCTGCCTGCGGCTCTTGCCTGTGATGTCTTCAGATGCCCAGAAGATTAGTCATTCTGATCCACCTCACCCATGTAACAGGGATCAAAGATATTGCTGCATCTACAACCTTAAGCTTATGGTAAGTGCATCCTCTTACTAAGTCATGCAGTATTTTCATAATAAACAGTGTTAGAGGTTTGATGTGGTTGGGTTTTCTTTTGTTGTTGTTTTGGTGGGTTTTTTTTGTAATTACACTGAAGCACAAAGTTGTTTGCATCTGCATGAATTTAGTAAATGAAGGGAAGCCTGCAACACAGTGTAAGAAAGATGTGTTTGTGAAGATTATGTATCATGAAGTGCAAGAGTTGATATTCCTTTCTTTTCTTTTTCAGCTCTCTGGAAATGAAGAGCACAAATTGAATGTTATAGTCTGAGGATATAAATAGGGACAGCTGACTCTTGAGTGGGCAAAATTGTGGACCAGTCTGCCCATGTGGCAATGCATTATGAGCAACAGAAAAGGTATCATTTAAAATTACTTCATGTTCTCAATATGAACAGAAAGAAAACGTGCCAGTGGGAACTTTACATCCAGTTTTTAAATTAGAACACTGCTAAAAAAACTACCTAAAGTAAAAAAAATCCCTAGATTTAATCCATGACTTGATGGTCTCAATATATTCACCAGTCTGGAAGTTTCTTCTGTGGCACTTTTATTAATTTAATCAAATGATAGGTTTTGTATGACAAGCACATTTTCCTTCTCTCTTGGGGTAAAAGCAGCTCTACTCCCAATTGCTAAATCTCAGTTGCAGTTCATTTACAGCAGAAAGTCAGAACTTAGATGAAGTTCCAGTATCTCAGTGGTCATTCAGTCAGGACCAGAGAAGAAAGTCATGTTTTTACAGCTGGAAAGACATCTGATTGTCATCTGTAACATGTGAAATATGAGCTCAAAGACCTGAAACCAAACGCGTTTTGCACTTGATTGGTGCGAAATTTATGTTCATGTTTTGGTCTGATTCCACAAACATTAAATGAAAGTGTACATTTGTGGTGGCACATAATCAAAATCACTCTTGGCCAGCTGGATACCACATGCCTGTCTTGAATTCAGAGGATTATTACACTGGACCATTAAACTTCTGATTTAATGCTCATTATAACTGAAGAAAGTATTTTCCTCTCTTGGTGCTATGTCTTTTTCTATTTTTCTTAATGCAAGTTTAATAACTGCTGAGCCTTATCTTCCACTTAAGAAAAAACAACAGCTTTTAATCTCATGGAAAACGTATTCTTGAGAAATCAATAATTTCTGTAATCCAAAACACATCGTAATCAACACTGAAGGTTAAGTTTCATCACATTTGTATTCCAAATTATGGAAGGTATTTGTCACCAGAATGTTTTGTCTAGAGACCAAAGAAAGTGAAACAGTCTTCACCAGGTTTTTCTTGCAGACCTCTCACAAGATGTTTATTCCTTATGGACAGAAAATGGTGGTCCATGGGATGTCTGTGCTGACACTTACCCTCAGGCTGTTAGTAGGGTACTGCAACTGTTTCTTAAATTCTTATATATATTTTCTAAAAAATAAGGCTGGAATTTTCTGGATCTATATCTGTGTAGACACATTTTCACAACTGTTTTCTTGTTTTGTTTGAATTTTGTCTTTTTGCTTGATCCTATAAAAATTTCACTTAGTTTTCAAACTACTTGTTATCATTGATTTTGGTTTTGGGGAATTTGATTTGACTGTGCTTTTTCTATGATATGTCACAGTTAAACATTATGTTTGGGCTTATGGAGAGGGTGGCATGTGAGGAGGAAGAACTGCAGAGGAATTCCTTGGTATTGCTAGTGAACCAAGCAGTGCTTCTTGAGCTGAATACCCCCCTCCCAGATCCTTCCTTTATCTCATGTTTTTGTGATTATACTGTAAACTCAATTTGACCATGAGCTCCCACTAAACTGACACTTCAGACCTCTGCTGACTTCCTGTGGACAAGGCCATGTTCAGCCATTTTCACCCCATTGCCCTTCCCTCCTTGAGATATGTGATCTACTTACTATCAGGAAAAATAAAACATCTGCAGTTCCCCAGTTGCATGTTCCTGCTTTGTAAGGGGCCACCCTGAAGTTTGGTTAAGTATAATAACCTCAACGGTTTTCAAGTCATTGACATGGGTGGGATGGTTTATCTATCTTGGGATTGGTGAGAACAATCTCACAGCCAGCCCCATATATCAGTGTAACTGTCAGGTTTTGCCTCTGTGCATATGCTTTTCTGTTCATATGTAGGCTATAGATGTTTTTCTCAGGGTGTCTTTGAGCTGGTATTTTCACTCTCTGGTTGTAGCTGGAAAAAGTGGAACAAATTATTTTCTCCTCATACAATGATACAAATGTGGAGCAAATTCCCCAACTACAGAATTACTTATCCTAGATAGCACTGTAGCCTGCATCTGTATCAGTTCATACTGATGTGACCTGCTCCTGTGGTATGCACTGTTCTCTTCCCACCAAATATTCAGTATCTCACAGCATATGTCTTGTGTGTGTTTGCTGAATGTGCCAAATGGATGTCACTGACATATTTTTTTGTCATTTAGAGGACATTGAAAGCCTGAAAATGCTTTAATTACCTAAGAACACTTTGTGGTTCAAGACATTCCACTCATACATGTATGCCCTCCAGAGACACACAGCTCTTTTCAAAGCAGTTACTAATATACTTTTGCTCTGCTGTTGAATTTTGCTTTCTGTGATCACTTCTTCCCTTCAGCCATCTCCTATCTTCAGTGAGCCTATTAGTCTCATATTTACAATTCTAAGTGTATCCCTCTGTATGTTGTAAATCAAAGCTGAATGAGCAGCAAAGTGGCTACGCTGTAACTCTTCAAATGTCCTTCAGTAATACATTGTGCATGCATTCTCCCTGTGCTGCTCAGTGCATTCACAACAGACTGAAACAAAACACAGTGAAGTCTGTGCCAGCATCTTCCTCAAGAGATCTTGAAACTCAGTGATAAAATTTATATGTGAGAAGATTAAATTTCTCTGTTTAGCTTCTCCTAAAAGCAACCGAGTACACTATTAGCCACTATTTAAAATGCCAGCATTTCCCATAACTACCATGCAATAGTGCCTTGAATTGCCACAGTTTTCCTTTGTATTCTATAATTAAAGCATGTTAATTGAGGAAAGATGGTACTACGTGGCATATGTTGACTTTTGAACACTTCCTACTTTATCTGTCCTTAGACATAGCTGTTTGCCAGCTTATCATCACTGCCTACCAATGCCTGTCTTCAGATTGCATTAGGCAGATTTGTGTTTCTGTACCAGGTCACAAGAGAATGTTTTTCATGTCACACCCTTGTCAGAGCATAAGGCTTTAACCCTGAACCTGTTAAACTGAAGACTCTATATTGAGTCAACAGTTTTCAAAGTTGTAATCAGGCTAACCAAATATAAGTTCAGTGTCAAAGATAGCAGTGACATTTACATCTCAGATGATGTTTATTCTTTTTGAATCAGTCTTTCATTAATGTTAATTGTTCTCTAGCTAGTAGTGGACACATTGCTAGGAGTAGGCCCTTCCCAATGTTTTTTGAAGCTTTCTGTAATTATACATTCTTTCTGTATTTACTGAAAGGTCCTGCGTTTACATCAGATTTACATTAAAATTGACCTGTCTATATATATATATCATATTGCCACCATGTCAAATGCCCCTAGGAAAGTTCAGCAAAGCCCACTGCACATTGCTGAGATAACAGCAATGATGAGGCTTGATCATGTTCAGAAATTGGCATAAGACTACTAGTTTTCCCTTCTGGAAGACCTTAGAAAGCAAAGGATAAAAATTTTGGATTAAATATTCTGGAAGTGCTTCAATCACTTGTGTGAGGCATGGACCTGCATTGTTTATGAAGTTCACTCTGGGCAAAACAAATGGATCTGCTTTTCTGTTCTGCATCTCATCTGAAAAGTGTCAGCTCTGATTGCAATGTGCTTCCTCAGGCAGCTGTTCACTCCTTAGTTGTATAAAAACTATCTCACCATCCTGAGAGCATCTGGATGCAATGATGGTGTGATCCTGCTCAACTCTGTGCAAACTGGATTCCAGAAATGTTCACTAAACAAGACAGAACATCAACAAACTTGATCAGTTAGTAACTAACTGATCAGTTAGTAACTAACTGATCTGGTACTTCACACATATCTGAGAAGCAGTTCTGTGTATTTCTACATACTTGTTCTTCCATTTATAATTGACAAAGAATTTTGGCATGAAATAGGAGTTTTAGGCCAGATGCACAAAAATACATAGGTCCCCAGTTACCACTCATTTCACCGTAAGTCAAGTGGATTTGTGGACCAAAGACTTGTCATCCTACATATTTACAGCTTCCAGATGTTTTTGCCTTGTAAGAAATCATGATGTGGTATATTTTGTCTCATAGGAACCTCACTGGGCTTCAGTGCAGAACAACAAAGGTGTTTAGGCACTCGTATCTGCAGGAGAGCACCTACTAGGATATATAAAATATCTTTGCACACACTGACTTTTGGTGGAATTTGAATTCTTAAAGTTTACATCTGCTTTGGCAAATCCCACTAGCCATATTGCTTGCTTATTTATGTGCCTTCAGAAATATGGCCCAAGGATTGCTGGTGTAGCAAGGGTTATAAATCTCTTCATACAAATATTTCCACACATGTATATATAATAATAAATACCACCAAGTCCCCCACTTTGTTCCATATATCAGACACTGCTAAGCCTCATGAATCTGGCCACCATTTACATCAGTACAAAGAAGGCCAGCTTTTAGTCTTTCATAGCTATGATTTGGCTGTTTTAATCCACCAACAGAAAATCAGCTCTAAATTCAATTCAATCAGCCAGTCAAGATATTTTTATGGCTGCTTTAAATTTTTTGAAGTGCAAAAAAGCTGGAGCATTATCTGCTCTAATAATGAGTGGAATGTGTGTAAAAAAAAATGCTATTTTCTGGACAAGAAGCTGAGAATTTACAAATAGTAATGTCTCTCACTTACTAGACAGGTAGGTACTGTAGCACTGGACAACCAGTTAGCAGTACAAGTGGGGAACAGATAATGAGATCATAATAATTCTCTTTGACTAGAAGTGATGACACTGATCAAAGGATTTTCCCAAGCCAAGTAAGCACTCCTTTAAAGCCTTCTAGCAGAGTTGTTGGAACAATGGTCCTCAACAAACTTATGTTCTTGTTTCATCCACTGTAACCTTTCTCTAAATTTTCTGGCTCTGGTTGCGCAGTTCTGTGAAGGAAATATCCAGCCAGGCTGAATAACCTTTTAATCTTTTCCTCTGCAATGCTCTTAGAATCTATGGCAAACATTTCCTCTTCTGGCTTTTCATTGCTGTCAAATATTTGCAGAATTATAATTTTATATGTATTAAATTATTTTCACTAGTGTTTATGCAACACTTTATATCATTCCGTAAAGTCTCACTCCCATATTCTTAATCACTTGATTACTGTAGTCTGTGAGCATTGTTATTACATGACTATTATTGCCTGCTTTTTCTTTTTTTTTCAGTCAACTGTTTAATCATTATGAGCCTGCCCTGTCCACAGCTTAGTAAACCAGTGTAACTATTGTCATTGCTATGAGTTCTGCACCACCCTGCACTTCTAAAGTTACTATTTCAGCAGTATGAAAGGCCCTTGTGCATGTGTGTGTTGTTTCTGTGTCACCCAAAAGTCCTATCTTATTGCTAAGTAGTATCAGGCTTAAAATGAAAATAATAATGTTCAGCTTTTTTTTTTTTTTTTCTGGGTCTGTTGGATTTAGATTTTTTTTTTAATTGACTTGATTAAATGTTATCTCATGTAAGACTCACCTTTAACCATCAGATGCTCAAATGAATACCCAGTATAAGTAGAGTGTGTGTGTATACTTCAGAAGCAGAAGACCCATTTTCTCATTTTGTCCTTCCTTGCTATCTGGCAGCTGCTACTCATTTGGTAACTTCTAAATACTTAAGGTACAAGTGATTTACCTTTCAGGTCATCCATGAAAAAATAGTATGCCCTAAGAACATCCAGTTTCATTCATCTAGCTGTGCTACTTTTATATTCTTTTGTATAGACCTTCTGCATCTAGTGTTAGACCAACCAGTGATTCTTTGGTCAAAGCCTATGACTAATTTTTATATGCTTTTTGCAAATCATTCCAATTACTCTATACATTCTTTGCTGAAATGTTACGTTTAAAATAAGCCCGCTGCCTTCCTTTCCTTCCCTCTGCTTGGAAATTTGGCTCAGAAAAGCAGCATCCATCAATAGATTGAAATGGAGGTGAAGTGCCAAGAACTTGCAAAGTCTGCTCTTGGCACAACCAAGTGCTCATGGTGTGCAGTCATGAGCAGGGTCCTTCTTTGCACTGAACTTTGAAGAAGCCTCAGGCTGGACTGGAAATTGCAGATATGGTTTTGTCCTTTTACTTAATTGCATCTACATTTTGAAGCCTTTAGTGGATATTGGCTTGATGGGCAGCAATAATCAGAGTTGAAAACCTCTCATTTGTGTCTGCATCTACAAAGGTGCACCTGCAAAGACATCTATACAACATTCTTTTCAGCTTCCAGCACCACATGAAAGAAACAAAACCACTTTAAAATATAATCTTTAAAAGATGTTTCTTTTATCTAGATTGTGGGTACAAAACCCATCTATTTAACAGAGATAATGTGTAGATTAAGTGCATAAATATTTAAAGATCTTTGAAAACATCTGTAATTATGTTCAGTGAATACAGTGTAAATATTTTTCTTAATACAAACAAGAAGCAGAAACCCAAAGTACCCATGTGTTACCTTCTTACAAATCTACCTTCACTGCTTCTGCTGTGTTTTAGAGAAAATGCAGTACTAGTTTTATCCAGGAAGAGCCCTGTTTTCCTTCTAGTACTTATGACCTATGAAGAATAATTGATGTTAGATGTCTCTGTTAGCTTCTGTTTATTAGTTAGTGATTTGGCAGTGATTAATAGAAGATATTTTACTTTAGTGAATGATATATTGCTGTAACCATGTTTTTCACTCCCTTCAGTTCTGCATTATTCTTTGTGATTGCTTCTAGGTTAAGATAAATTGTTTACCTGGACTTTCTAGAGCAGTGCTTATCAGTACCCTGCATAGGTCAAGTTGGCATGCTACCAGAGCTGTATTTGCAATGGCAAGTAAAAAAATATAAAGACTTAGATTTTTAACTTTTCTGTCCTCACTTTTGCAACTTTTGACCTTTTCTTCCTGTCTCAAAGCAAACTGCAAACATGCAATTTTTTGTGCCTTAGTGCCTTAGATTAACTTATTAATGAGTGGCCTGCAATATCTTTTTTTAGTCATCCCTTCTAAACAAGTTTCATTAACAATTCAATATGAACAGTTCAGCTATGAAATTATCTTGTGATTGACTGTGCCACATATCTAAGCATAACTCTTTCAATGCTTTCCATTAGCCAGGCAATGAACACAAAGCCTTGTGGTTATTTCCTTCCTATAGTGTCAGTTGCTTTTTCTTTCTTTTTATGTTTTCTGATAGAAATTGCACACTCTACTCTTCCCTAGGTCTCTGTTTTAAAATCCATCTTCTTTGATTTCGTCTTTGTCTTCTGCATTCATTCAATAGGAGCCATTAACTCTGGATCTTCTTTTGTCCTCTCTCCATACAAAATCAGAAAACTAATTTTTTCAGGAACTGAAATACAATTCTGTAAGAGGCAGTGGTACATCACACATGACATCCTATTAACTTCTTAGAAAAGACTACATGTGAAATTTTAAGCTTCATAGAATTAAAATAACCTGCTCTAGGAAGCATTGTTCTGTCATTTTGTCCCTTATTATTTGCTTACTGGTCTGACATCTTGATACAGTTTAGATTCATAGATTCATAGATTCATAGATTCATAGATATTAGGGGTTGGAAGGGACCTAGAAGATCATCTAGTCCAACCCCC
>JANHGL010021377.1:28914-39419 GCA_024611195.1 Ceyx melanurus
TTCTGGAGCCCTCAACATAGGAAAGACATGGACCTGATGGAGCAGGTCCAGAGGAGGGCAACAAAGATGATCAGGGGTCTGAAACACCTCTCGTATGGGGACAGGCTGAAGGAGCTGGGGTTGTTCAGCCTGGAAAAGAGAAGGCTCCGGGGCAATCTTATAGCCACCTTCCAGTACGTGAAGGGGGCCTACAGAAAGGCTGGAGAGGGGCTGTTTACAACGGTCTGTAGTGAAAGGACAAGGGGTAATGGGTTTAAATTAGAAAAGAGTAGATTTAGACTGGATACCAGGAAGAAGTACTTTACCTTGAGGGTGATGGATCAGTGGAATAGGCTCCCCAGGGAGGTGGTTGGGGCACCATTCTGGAGATATTCAAGGTGAGGTTGGACAAGGTTCTGAGCAGCCTGGTCTAGTTGGGGGTGTCCCTGCTCACTGCAGGGGGGCTGGACTAGATGACCTTTGGAGGTCCCTTCCGGCCCTAAACATTCTATGATTCTAAATTTTCCCTAATTCAAGCTCAGAGAGATACAACTTGTTCCCTCCTTCATCAAATGACTTGTCTTTCTTAGAGCAGAAGCACCCTTTTTCCATGGTATGTGTGGGTGCCATGCATACCTCTATCCCATGACTTGTAAAGGCAAACTCCACTTTAGGAGGCAGAGAAAAATGAGGCTGTAATTCCTCTCCACCATTTAAGGGGATGCACACAGAATGGGAAAAAGCAAAGGCTGCAGTCCTTTTCTTTCAGTCTTTCAGGAGCTTCCCATTACTCAGACTCACTCCTGATGTTGCTTGCATGACGAGTGATCTGGTGCAATGGACTTAGCAATTACTGTCTGAACTTTATTCTTTACTTGAGGATGAAAAATGAATAATCTAAATGGGAAGAACTTTCACTAGCAACAACAAAAAAGAAGGGTGTCGTCTCTGTTCTGCTGATGCCTTTGATTTCAAGGTTTATTGGTTAGAGGAAAATATGCACAGAAATGCATATTCCTTTCCTAATGATTGCTGAAGGTCCAAGAAGGAAGGAAAAGAATTTGATTCTCATTAGAGCTGTTTTAAAAAGGCAAAGCCTTCCTTTACTAACTTATGAGCATTAGTTATCTATTTAAATGTGAAATTGTTTCCCTCAGTCAAGTTTCCCGTTTCAATTGTGTACTTTTGTATGGGGTCACTATGGGAGGGATGTGCAACAAGTTCAATAGTCTATAAAACAAACTCAGAGTTTTATCTATTCAGTTTTCAAAAATAATTATCGTTTTACCAATCCTCTCTCTCATACTCATGTACTACACTACCATAGTTTTGTTCCTATGTACACAGTATCACATAATTTTTTTTTTAATTTAAATTTTTTCCAGATACTGTTTTCCCATATAGAGGAAAACTACCTAGTGTGATTTCTTGGGAAGGTGATATGGTAGAATCTGGCTGCGGTGTTTTCAAGAGAGCTTGAAGAAAGTAGCAAAGGAAGTTTAATTAGGAAGTAAATAATCTTCAGCTGCATAAGTCAAGGCAGCTGTTTAAAAAGGGAATGATTGTTCTGGGGACTCTTAAATCTCATTGAGATAGTAAGGTATAGAAAGTTACAGTAACATTGGGCAAGAAATCTCAATACTTTATGAGGTTTGCTTGCCACTAGTAAGTAGAGAGTGTGCAGGAGTTTGACAAGGTCTCCTCTTTAGCAAATTTTGTATGTTGAATTATAATGATTTTTTTTATTATTTACATAACATAATAAAGTATTGTGCTTAATTTTTTAATGTACTTATATTCATTCTTTGACAGGTCCCTCTTCTCTGGCATTTTTCACAGTTCAGCTTCAGTCATCAGCCTACACCATAGGACTGTTATTGACCACTCCAGTTTGCTGCTTCACTTGCACCATGGCACTTTTCAACATCAAAGAGAATCCAATACTTCTGCTATAAAGAACATGGATGTAAAGATCACCCTGCATATTTGTGTCTCTGAATTACTTCAGCTTGAGGAAAAAGCTGTATATTATTGGATGAGATCCCGAAACATAATTTAAAAACATCATCAGAAAAAACATCCTGAAGTGAGGGAAAGACAAGTTTCTTGGACATTATTCATTTGAATCATGGAGCTATATAGAAACAGATACTGATATGATGCAGTTGACGTTGTGACAGAGTGCCAAATGGACATTCTTTAAGAAGTCAGCTCCATCTTCCCTAAGTCAACACTATTCTCTTAGTAGGCAATATTTTAGAGGGAATTGCTCAGCAATGTATGAGCTCTCACACTCCTAAATTATTTTAAGCTGCATATTTCTTCTGGATGGAGAATTGGAGACAGTGTAGTCCATGAGTTGCTGTGAAGACATTGAAGGAACATTCCTCACTTTTAGGGGACTGATTTGGTGGCATGCAGGAATGTAAAATTCCATGCAATTTATGATTTTCTACTTTATCAAAGAAACAATTCTGTTTGCTTGTAAGTTTATGAACTTGCAGTCTTGAATGCACAGTAGCACAAGCCACAAATCATTTTACCTATCATCTGCTCCATCTTAAATGAGGATATATTATATATTGTTAACACCCTGATTTCCAATAGTTTGTGAAAAAATAAACATTGATTTAGATCTAAAATGTAATTTTTAAATGTTGAACTTTTATTATTAAAATTATTTACAAAAAAAAAAAGTATCCGTTTTGTGAATTAGTTATTTTCTAACACACACGAGAAGGAACTGCTATGATGTTTCTCTTGAAAGAGGAATACTTTTAATCACAAGACTGAGGAAGAGACTTGTACTCTAGATGGATGGATTCTTTGAGCTTGTTTGCATATGTCTATTTTTTTTTTCAGTTGAAAAGTCCTGTCTGAAATGTAGGAAATTCTGTAAACTATTACACACTTGTCTACATACTCACAGGAGCAGTAACACTGCCCTGCTGTTATCTTCATGCCCACAGGAGATCTCTGACATTTTCATCCTTCATTGTTCCTGATGTTGCAGTGGCTGGAACAAGAGCCTGTAAGCCCTAGATTCAGTTCTCAGAGCACCTGCTGACTTATTCTGAGACCTCAGCAGGTCATGTAACTGCTGTGTGCTATTTTCCAGTCTGCTGTAAGAGGTGGACAGCATCTATCTTATCAGCACACTGTAGAGTTTCATCCAGTTGTGTTTGTGTGCTGCTTTGAGTTGTTTCTACTGAAGGTGGTAGTAATATTTCTTACATTTCTCAGTTCACCTGTTCTTCAAAATAAGTAGGGGCTTCTTGAAATCAATGTTACTTACCTAAAATGGGGTGTTTATCTTGTGATTGAGATTTAGTGATTAATTTACTGATAGCCAGAGGCTTTTGTGAGTTAATAACTTACAGGTCTAGAAGAATCGTTTTCGCATCTTTGCCAGCCATCAGTAGACTGTATATATTTCTATTCAGGTTTTCTTAAGGGAATTCAAAGCTTAGAAATGAAACTTTATTTTCACTCAGATCTGAGAGATAGACGTGTCACAGGCTGCTACAGCTGGTGAGGTAGGTTATTCTCCTTCCCCCAGGGAAATTGAGTTGCTTGGTTTCACCTTTTGCCACAGCAACTGTTTTCTTTATCACAATGAAGGAGGAACAGACTTTAGAAGCTACCCAACATATAAAGCTTTTGTGAAGTAGGGGCACCATTATTTCTGTCCATTTTAACAACAGGATAGTCAGTGCTGTGACATCCATATAAGACCTAGGCTTTGAGGCTGGCTTTTCAGAGGAAGAAGAGACTATTTTTTAAGAACCTGTTTTTAACCTTCCTTTCTGTCTCCCAAATTAAGGTATATATACTGACAACACACAGAATAGAATTTTCTTTATTTTAACTTATGTAATAACTTTCATGCAGACCCTTAAATGAACTATTTTAAATTTGTAGCAAGGCAATCAGTAGAACACAGTCAGTACTCCCAATCATAAAGATGGTTTCTGTCTTTATTAGCTTCTAGCCCTATGCTGAATATATGGAAATCCTGATAAAGCTTTAGAGTAGAGGCAATGAAGTGGGATTTCTTTCCCTGTAGTTGTGGTCCTTGGGGCTGGTGAGCAATTTTGAAATCTTGTAGATGTTTGAAAAAACTGCAAGTATCAGAAATGGCAACATGAGATGATAAACTGCTTTGCTTCACATATAGATGTTCCCTGAGTCCTTCCCAGTCAAGATCTTGTGTTTGAAGGGACCTTGCCTTTAGGTATAACATCCCTAAAATGATAAATCATAATCTGTAGACAAAAGCCATTTGTTACTGGGTATTAATGTTGAAATAATTAATATGACTAATCTAGCCAGTCTTAAATCTACTCCTTAGAACAGTACATCAGACAACTGTATCCAGGTGGCTAGATTAGTAGGTTGGCTCAATCCTTTAGTCTCATTGGGTCTCTGCAATAGAGGATGTAGATTCTTAATATCTGTTTTCTCCCAAGGGAAGGGACTGGAGGGAAGCAATCACTGTTGTTTGGGATATTGCGATCAAAATCTTGTTTATAGGGCAAGAGTAAGCACATGTTATATGTAAATAAAGCCACTGTTAGTATAATAAATATATATAATTGTATATATAACACAATCTAATTATTATTGGGCTAGATTTATCTGTATTAGAGAAAAAAAATTCAGTTACAACAACTATGCTCACACTCGTTATTTTCTACCCCTTTTCCTGGTGTTGTGCTCACTTCTTCCACTACTTCTCTGGGTCCTAGGTTGGTAATTTCAGTCTGGTAGTAGTGCACATAATGAATGTGTTATGACAAATCATCAGTGTCTGGAATTGACTGCTGGGAGGAATGCGATGCTTATGTTGCTGGTTTCTTCTTCCTCCCTCTAGGATCTAGTTGTGGTTGGTTTTATGTTTTCTAACACACTTTTACACCTTTGCTCATTTGTCACTGGCCTGTGGCTTCAGGTTATATCTAAATATTCTGTACTTTGTGTCTTTTTTAAATGTTAGATATTATTTCTTTGTTGTCTTTGTTACTTCTAAATTCAGGTTTGTCCAGCTTCAGGTCTTCATTTCTTTTAATTGACCATGAGTGAGTTAGTTATAATGATGAAGTCTCCAGTGCCAGACTATGCCCCATCTCTTAAAATCTCCTGCCTGTAATCCTCTACACAATGTCCTGTGTCTCCCTTTCTGAAAGTCTCTGCTATTGTGTTCTCTCTAGCACATCACTGTGTCAGTGCCATAACTATCTCCTTCTCCATGGACTCTTTGTTATTATTTCTGTCTATATAAAACTATAGTTATACCACATGAAGAAAAATATAAGCAAAATAAAATTATCCATAGACACTTGACCAATTAAAGAAATTTCAGGTGCAGCTAAATAAGATTAATATAAAACTGCAGACAAGGAGAAGTTCAGCCAGAGCAAGAAACCAGACATTATACTGAGGCCTTGAAAACTCAATGTAAAACTAAAGGCCCATTGCTAAGAATGGTAATACCATATTATTACAAGGCTAGATAGTTATGGATGGATCAAACCTCTGAGAGCTTGAGATAAATCTCTCATTCTTTCTTTAGAGTACAGGAGCCAGAAGTTTTATAGCAAAGGCCATGCCACAAATAGGTATTTTCAGGAAGAATTGCTTGTCTTTTTAGGCTGAAAGAAATTGTCATCCATTTGCATTTGTGAGTCCCTCCCTCCCACCCATCCCCCATCACATTTCCTTCCCATAAACCAATTTTTTTCCAGGTCTGCCCTAAGTGTTAACCTATTGTCCAGCCTAATAAAACCTCTTATCTATGTTTCTTGGCCATCTAGAAGAGGGGTATACACCTATTTTCAAAGTGTCCAGGGCACAATGCAGGTTTTGGAAACATAGCAGGAGGACAACAGTAATGCTGACATTAGTCTTGGCACTGTTAGAAGTGGCTGGACATAGAGAACATACAGTCAGCATTTTGTAGCCTGTTAAATAGTAATATTTATAGAATCAGAGAATCATTGGGTTGGAATGGACCATAAAGGTAATCTAGTTCCAACATCCCTACCATGGGTAGGGACATTGTCCACTAGACCAGGTTGCTCAGACCCCCACCCAACCTGTGACAGCGTCTTGCCATCCTCACAGTAAATAATTTCTTGTTGTTATCTAATTTGAATCTACCCTCTTTCAGTTTTACACCATTTCCCCTTGTCCTATCACTACACTCCCTGATAAAGAGTCCCTCCTAATCTTTCCTGTAGGGCCCCTTTAAGTACTGAAAAGCTGCAATAATTTGAAATACCAAAATTCTCTCAGCTGACCATCTTCATGGCCCTTCTCTGGACCAACTCAAGCAGGTCCATGTTTTTTTTTATGCTGTGAGCTCAAGAGCTGGATGCAATACACCATGCGGGATATAATGAGGGTGGAGTGGAAGGGCAGAAAAACCTCTCTCAGCCTGCTTGATACAATTCTTTTGATGCAGTTGAGGACATAATTGACTTACTGGGCTGTGATTGCGTATTACTTACTCATATTCGGTTTTTCACCCACCAAACCCACAAGTCCTCCTCAGGAATGCTCTCAATCCACTCATCCCCCAGCCTGTATTTGTGCTTGGGATACATATTAACACAAATGCTCTGAGTGTCTGGGACCTGGACTCTGCTTTCAGTTCACTCATGTCTGTGTGTATATTAAAGTTCACTTTTGGTTAGGGTTTTTCACAGATGCCAAGGACTATAGGTTGTTTTTCTATGCTGCATTTTAAGCCCTACAGGAAAATCTATGTTTATAGTTAAATTCATTCTGAGAGCTGGCATTAAAGGAAATGTTAGGACATTTAAACAAATATATATTTTACAGTGAGGGTAACTGACCAGTCAGCAATGCAATTTTACTACCTGAGAGTGTTTTCCCTTTTATTAGATTAAGCTTTCCAAATAAAATGTTCTGTAAGGTAGTGTGAAAAATATCAGATTTCATGTTGTTTGACCTTGGTAGAAATTGAACAGAAAATAGAAAGTGAGTTTAAATTTGTCAAGCTTATGCAGTGATTAGCATATTTTTTACTATTTCTCAGCAGGTTGTTGCAAAGATCTCAACTGCCATTGAGTCTAAATTATCTAAATGCTAACAAAGAAACAAATTCCTAAATATTTATAGATTAAAAAACTAACATGTTCTGTTTCTCTCTTCTCAGCTTTCTCACCCTCATTTATAAAAGCGTTTTCCTTTCATGATTTGTTGCAAGTACTGTCCATATGGTGGGATTTTTGCCAGCAATTCCAAAAGGAACATAATAGAGTCCATGGGAACTGATAGTACAAGATCAATCACAGTTGCTCCTTCTGACCCTCTACTCTATAAATCCCAAATTCCAGTTAATAGATTTATAAAGCAGAGGACCACAAGGGACCATTAGCTCAGCTGGCCTGATGGCCCATATATTACAAGCAATTGCACTTTTTGCAGTATGCTTTACCAAGGCTGGCAGTGTTTATGTTTGGACAAAGAATCTTTGCCAAAAAGGTATTCAGTCTTGGCTTAAATATATCATGGTAGGAAGAATCAGCAACTTCCATGGTAGTCTGTATCATTAATTTCTTGGCTAAATCACTTTCATAGTTAAAATATAGGGCTTATATCTTTTAAATTGCTCAGTTATACCTTCCAGACATTGATTTTTGTTATGCCTTTGGTAAATTAGAATTTGTTAATATTATTTTCACCATGTAGTTTGCCAAAGAAAAGGCAAGGGTTAGATGAATTAGTATTTTAATAGAATAAACTTTTTTAATGCGTCTCAATGAGGCTTTTCT
The DNA here is from genome assembly GCA_024611195.1 of Ceyx melanurus. Lineage (NCBI taxonomy): Eukaryota > Metazoa > Chordata > Aves > Coraciiformes > Alcedinidae > Ceyx > Ceyx melanurus. Next base: position 36,693 of record JANHGL010021377.1, read on the forward strand.
TTGACTCAAGTTTTTATGGAGTTAGAAGTTGCTCTAACAAACCTGGGTAATCTACCCTACCTGTGAGAGCTAGATTAATCCATCCATAGTCATTCCTTTGCAAGTGGAATACTCAACATAATGTAAAACTTTCAGGTACTTTCAGTTTCACAGTTAGAAATGTATTTGCAGAAGAAAAAGTCCAAATCTACTATAGGAAGGTCATCTCATTTGAGATCCCTGAACAGTGCATAGTTTAGTTTTAGGCGGGTAGCTGTTTTACTCCTCCAAAGACAAGCCATTGGACTCACTGAGAATTGGATAATGATTTAACATGTTCCTGCAGACTGAGATGCCTTCTGCCTCTCTTTTCATCCTGCTTAATCAGCACCATTCCAATTCTTCAGTTTTTGCTGTCTTTAGTTTTCTTGAGTCTGTCACACTGGTCTCTGGGTATGCTTGTTGAAGAAATCTTTGTTAACATATATGGGATGTTGTATGAAATTATCACATTTGCTTCCCAGATGGACATATATTAAAGTCAGTGCAACTCAATGCAGGGTTGAGCAATTCAGGTATTTTGAGAAGAATAATTTTGGACTTTTTAGTCCTTGATCCTGCTGTTCATAAAATAGGTGTATTTCACATATAAAGTAACTTAGATTTCACTCAGAAAAACTGAATTATTAATCATAAGCTATTACAAATGAATAAAAATAATTTCTCTCCCCAAAAAAGAGAAGTCACAGAAGGGAGGAAATGTAATGGTTAACATGTGGGAATAAAACACTTTGCAAAGGTTTAAAAGTAATAAAAAATTGCAGAGAAAAGCAAAATAATTAGGAATTATGTGAAGCATTACTATCAGAGATGAACTGAACTATTTAGGTATGTTTCTTTAATGATCAAATAAATGAATAAGGACTATTAAAATGCCGAATTTGTAATTTCCTATTTAATTTGAAATAAATTTTGTACTATTTTTGCTTTGTTATATAAATGACTTGGATGCAAGAGTGATGGCATTTATAAGGATTATATCAGGATGATAGCTTCTATTCTTCAAAACGAGCACAGATTGCTGAGTAAACTTGTTTTTTGGAAACCAAAACTTATCCTGATGATGTATTTCTGCCCAAGAATTGCATTTGTGTTATTGGCAATGTATCTCACATGTGAATACAAGAACTGCCATGCTGAATCACTGGAATATCTTATGCAATTCACTCCTGTACATAAAAATCTAACAAATAACATCCTAGAAGGATTTGTTTTAAACAGAAATCTTCTGCTTTGTTTTACTGAGCCAGGATCCAATTTCATCAGTGTCTTGTCGCAGTGAGTTTTACAGTGCAATTTTGATCTGTTTAGAATTTTTATTCCTCCATCATGGAAATATCCACTTTCAGTTGCATTGTCTGTATCTGTGATAGGTTGATGTGAGTCATGAGACTCCAACAATGGCTTTATCCACAGCCAAGAGGATATAATTTTAATTTTTGCTAGGTTTCCAGAGAAATTTTGGAACTCAAAAGACATAAGCCAACAATACTGGCATGACTACTGGGGTTTTCTGCTCAGTGCTTACAGATTTGCCTTGCAGAACTGCATTATCAGTAGGGGGTTCTTAAACTGTGAAGTTGGGAATTTGGCTCCTCCCTTATAAACAGAGGGTTCTGGCTATTCACACTTTGCTAGCAGAAAGCAGATGATGTCTTCTTTTTTTGATAACTGACAATTTAGGGATTTTATATTGGCTAAAAATATTGTTTCTGTTCTGGAGAAACTTAGATTGGATGTCATGACTGACTCAGCCAACTTTATGCTATTGCTGAGTTGAGGGGCTATGTAAACCCAATCCACATTCCTATCCCATCTTCCCTTTTGTCAGTTGAGCCTGGGGAGCTGTGCAGGGAGGTAGTCTGGTCTCTGGTCCAGTGGAAAGCTAACCAAAAAAGGCAGGCAGGAAGGGATAGGGAAAGAGGAAGAAATGTCCATGAGATCCACTTCTGCAGCACTCACTTCCTCAAGTTGCCTCACTAACAATCATCTATCTCAGACATATAAAATGAAATGGGTCATGAGAATGGCATCAGATGAAACACACCTGTCACATAAAGGGAAGAGCATCCTTGCACTGGAACTGTCAGGACGTATTGACAGGGCTTTAAACTAGTTTTGAAGGGGGAAGGGGATAGAACCTGACCTGCTAGGATCAAACTTAAGAGCTGCACAACAGTACCAATTGGGCACTGTCCCAGAGAGCTGCTTAGGGGTGCTGCACTGACAGAAAAACCAATGTACTTTGTCTAGGGATAAGACGGACACTAAGGTGACTGATATGTTAGCTGTTAATGCACTGACGGGGAGATGTCAAGCAGGAGTTAGGCCTCCTTCATACAAGAAAGAGACAGGGAGATCACTATCCCAGCTGAGGTGCTTCTACATCAATGCATGCAGCATGGGTAACAAGCAGGAAGAGCTGGAAGCTGTAGTGCAAAAGGGTACCTATGATATAGTTGCCATCACAGAAACATGGTGGAATGATGCCCATAATTGGAGTGCTGTGCTAGACGGGTACAAACTCTTCAGGAGGGATAGACCAGTCAGGAAAGGAGGGAGAGTGGCATTGTATGTTAGACAGGGAATTGACAGTCTGGAGTTCAGTAATAGTAATAGTGATGGAAGGGTAGAATGCCTGTGGGTTAAAATCAGGGGGAAGGCCAATAGGGCTGATGTCATAGTGGG
>JANHGL010021377.1:39840-55372 GCA_024611195.1 Ceyx melanurus
AGGACAGCCAGATAATGAGGCCCAGTCAACATGGATTTATAAAGGGCAGGTCTTGTCTGACAAATCTGATCTCTTTCCATGATAAAATGACTCTTCCCTTTTTAAATATTACATCTCACTTTCTGTTATTATAAAAGCAAACCATGAAAACAGTGTCTGATATCTTGTGTAGATAAATATGAATATACAGCATGTATATGTATATTTTGCTTCACATTACTGACATGAAAAAGGGGCTATTTTATGTTATGTTGCTTTATTAAGACATTAATAGCATACTTATTATCCTCATATGCCTGACACCTGAGGGTTTCACTGGCAATTTACAGTTTCTTTTTCCCCAGGGGTAAGAAAGGCAGTTACAAAGACCTGATGCTAGGTACAGTCATCCATCACTTTTGGCTGCAGAAGTAGCTGGCTATTCATTCCTCTTCAGAGCTGTAGCTCTTTGAGGAGTCTTAAGCTGTTAACTCTCATTTCAGAGCAGCATTGTGACAGGAAAAAGGAATCACGAATACCTGAAATACAGAGGGAGAAACTCCTGGAGGTACATGGTCTGTGCCTACAGTGCTGTTATTGATGTATTTTGCTGTCCAAGCATATTTCTTTATTTCATCCTTTACCCTTCTCTCAATTTCTCCAAGCTTTGCTCTGACTCCTTCTCTCCCCTTCATTTACATGGGTTGTTTCCAGCATTGCAGAGGATCTGTGCTCTCTTTTTTCTTGAGAATAGTGGCATCAACTCCTACGAAGATAGATTTGCCTCCAGTGGCATCCTCTCTAATATGGTCAGATCGTTGGGGATAATTTTGGTAGCTGATATCTGCCACTGCTCTTTCTAACTCTTCCAGGTTAGAAGACCACTGTAACCTTTCACATCAGGTTTGAAGGAGTCTCGCATTTGTTACCAATAATAAATAACAGTCTAGTAAATTTTGTTGTTGCTCTTCCTGGGCAAAATTAAGAATATCCCTGAGAGCTTCTGGAGACAGCAGAACTCAAGGGGGAGCTTTAACATCCATTGTGCTTCTGTGTGTTGTTCTGCTCAGCTGTATCATGGGGATGCGCATCTGTTTCCACTCTAGGATGATGTGAGGTTTAAAAAAAAAAAAGGAAAAGTTTAATACCTCTTGCTTGAAATCAATGTTGTACTTCAAGGATTTAAACTTTATAACTTTTTTGCCCTCATCTTTATTTACATTGTTCTGAAGACAGGGCTGTCTGATCCATCATGAGAGAATCTAGTAAGAAAAATCTCTGTTCCCTATCAGAGCAAGAGAATATGAGAAGTACTTGAAAGCAGAATATCCAGCCTGTCTACTTACATGCTGACCATCAGTGCTGAGGGGAGTTAGATGGCAGGAGTAAATTGGAAAATGCTCATTGCCTCCAGTGGGAGGTAGTATAAAAAGTATTTATAGAAAAAAACTGTCTCAAAAAGGAGAGATTTTGATTCACTGAATCACAAAAACAAGTTTAGGAGTTCTTTTTCACTGAAAGTACTTTTACACTGCCTAAGACTGGCAAGGAAGCTGATAAACAGAGAAATTATAAATGGGAAGGAGTCCTTATGAGAGGCTGTTGGGATTTCTGGTTTATTTTTTGTGAAGCTGCTTCCCTGGTGAGCTGCAAGGAACTGTTATCAGCACAAGGAGGGCAAGATCATCTCTCCTCCCATGCAGCTGATATGAGTGAGCATTTGTAGTTAAGAGGAGGAGGATTAGCTTCTGAGGGGCTACTGTGTTTTCTTTGCACAGATGGTTTAGCAGCCATGGGGAGTGAGGGGTGGGAGAAGAACTGCCAGCATTAGCCCATTGTTTCTCTCCAGCACGTCAACCAGAAGCAAGGAGCAAGCATGGAGGGAAAAATTATTTGCCATTTATCTATAGATGCTAACATATGCTTCTCACGAGGAAACAAATTGCCAACTTCAAGGACCAGTATGTTCCCAGGTTTCTTTCTGCTCAGGATATACTATATCTCTAAATGGGCAGAAGATGCTGCCTTTCAAGGAGCTGATTAACAAGAGTGGAACAGGTAGAGGGGAATGTAAAGGTTAGAAATAGGTAATAATAGCAACAGAAAAGATCCATCTTGGAAAATGCAGTCTCATACATCTGTGGAAAAAGAATCAGAGACTCAGCTGTTCTTCAGGAAAGAGATACTTAGCACTAGAAATGAGAAAATCCCCTAGAGATAGCAGTGGGAAACCAATTAGACGTGGGCTTATATTGGCACTAAAGAGTATTATTTTGGGGCTACATACAGAGACAAAACTATTTTCTTCCAGGGAGGTGATGATCCAGCTGTATATGGCACAGGTGGAACAGTATCTCTAGCTCTAGCATTTCAATGCCAGATTGACATGGACAAACTGAAGGGAATTCAGAGAAAAGTGGCATTAGGAAGGGGCTGGAAATATATATTTTTTTAATGCAGTGTCTTTTATATTTGGTGATGACTTGACTTAGAAAGTCTAACATTCTAAAAAAAATCCTGAAGGCAGTAAATGTCAAGGAGGAAAAAATACATTTAGGGTAACAGAGTAGGTATAGGTATAAAGGGAAAAAAAGATCAAGGAGAACATAGTCAAGAAAATAATTATGTGAGGACAAGGCATATATATATCAGTCTTGTGACTGTGAAATGGCCTTAAGAGGGAAATGGTAGTTGCCCATGATGGACACATTTCATTATCATCAGGAGAATGCAGAGATGCTAGGGTAACTCAGATGCCAGAGCAAGTCTGTACCAGCAGCACAGTGCTCCAAACAGATATCTCCAAGCAACACATTTCAGTTGGTGGGCAAAGATACATTCTTTCACCTGTAATAGGGCTCACATCTCCCAGGTGTGGCTTGCTTACCTGTTTATGCTTCTTTACACAGTACAGTTCTACCTCCAGTGTCTTCCAGAGGAAGCCTGGTTTGTAAATGGACATAGAGGACAAGAGTGTGTGGACAAGGTACCTGTTTTGTTTTTTTTTTCCCTTTGCTCCTGGGTCAGATTCAGATCCTTTTCTGAGCTGTGCTAGACATGACCACTCTTCTGCTGCTACTGAGAGTAATCCCTCTTTCCCTTGTGTTCTTTCTCCTAGTGATACTAATGGCCAAAGAGGTCCACTAGTTTTGCTATCATGTGACGGGTCTCTTTCCAGAATCAGAAACCAGAAGAGCAGATCTGTTTGTTTCTGTGGTCTTTGCCCTGGTGAGAGCTGTGCCTCTTCTCCTTCTACCAACTCAAAACCAGACATAATCTAATCAGACATATTGCCTTAGAAAGCTATTTCATTAGAAAGCTATTTCAAAACACAGGTGGTTTCCAAATATTTGTACTATCCTGGAAACCACTGGATAGAAGTGTATGTGGTTTTCTCACTTTCATGAGATAGAACCACACAATAGTTAAGGTTGGAAGAGACTTTTGAAGAGCTTTGCTCCAACCCTTTATTCAAAACAGAGCTAACTTGGATTATGTTGCTCACAACCTTATTATTGCAGCCTTTCTGGTCCCCTTTTAGACTATTTGACCACCATGATGGTTATTTTTCCCCACCATACACTGAGGAGTCATTTCCCCCATGGCCTCACATTCTGAAAAAAAGTCGTTCCCACAGCCATGTTGTGCTTTCAGCTGTAGGAATCTGAGAATGTTGATACATCTTCTTTACATCCTCCAATTAAGTTGTTGAAAGCAGCAATAAGATCCCCATTTAGCCTTTTCTTTTTAAGGCCGAACAAAGTTCATTCTTTTGGTTTGTCCTTGTAGGAAAACGTGCTTTAGAGATCTTCAGGAAATAATAAACCAAACTTCAGAATGTCCAATGTGTTTCAAGGAAAACCTTCAGGTTTTTTTAAAGTTTTCTGATTCATTCAGTACTTTTGTTTTCCTGGAATTAACATCAGTGACACAGCTTTTTGTATATTTTTTAATGTATTAAAATTTATAAATTAAATGTTTGAATGAAATGTCCTTCCCTGTATTTTAGTGTTTGGTTTGTTGTTTGCTGTTGGTTTTTTTTGTTTTGTTTTGTTTTGGTTTTTTTTGTGTGTGTTTTTTTTTTTTCTGACAAGAATTTTAAAAGAAACACTAGTTTCTTCCAAATAAAATAGCAGATAGAGTATAATACGAAGATAAGCATTTCTCCCGTTTATGCTGTTCAAAGGACTTCAGAAGACTGATCTGAAAACAAATCACTTTGGGTTTCAGTTATTTTTTTTTAATTTTCAACAAAAGACTTGAGACATTGATAATCTGAGGAGATGAGACTGCTCAGGCATGTTAGGCCTTTGCCAGCTGTTTCTTGTGCAGCTGCTGTCAGGGCTGGGCTCTGCTCTGACTCATGTCACAGTAAAAGATAGTTTAAGTTTTGCTGTTGTTTTCTGTTTGACAGCTGTTAAAAGGCTTGACCTCATGTGACACAGCAAAAATATCCAAACTGCTAGTATGATTCTCTTTCAGATACTGCATTTTTTTTCCTCCTGAAAATATTTGATAAACCATTCTCTCCAGGTATGTTAACACTGGCTTAATTCCCTCTTCTAAGGGTTTAATTTTTTTGCCTGCTTGTACATACAAACATTTTTTTCACTTGGTTCGCTATTTTCCCTCTCCCAGTTGTCTATTGTTTACTGAATCTTATTTTTCTTGGAAGCCATATATACTGCTGCAGCTGGATGATGAATTGACACATCATCCACAGCCTAACTGAGAATTTTTGCCACTACTTCCCCCTAATATTCAGTGAAATAAATATTGCAGATGTTAGTTATATTTGGATATAAGGATATATGTACATAAAGGTAACATTTTACTGAAATAAATGAATAATATATCCTATACTACTTGTAAGGGTCTTCTAAGACTGAGAAAAACATCTGCTATACATAATAAAAATGATAGTGTCAAGCAATGCATTTGTAGAAATAACATATATCAATCTTATATTTTCCTAAACTGAAACACATGTTTCCCATAGCACCTGAGGGACTTAGGAGAACAAGACACATTGAACGTGTCACACAGTCCATTTAATCAAGTTAATTCCAGACCTAACTCAATGACTAAAGGTGGTTGAAATGTAGAAAAGTTTCCCACTTGTTAAAAATACTTGCAAAAGTTGGAGTGGCTTCAGTGCTGAGTGGAGCTGTGACTTCCATGTTTCAGTCTCTTTGCTGTCTGAAGTAGTTAACTTCGTGGATATTATTAGGCACAAACTAAGGCTAAATGTGAAGTTGAGTGATAGAGTGCTTTAATAAATCAAGGTACATTTCAGATATGCAGCTGAGGCTCTTTGCTGTTGAGGAGGTCACTCATTTCTGGCCATGCACGTTGGCTTTGGTATTTGTTGGTCCCTTGCTGGGGTAACTTGACTTGGTGAGTTACATGAAAAGTAACTTTCCCAGCAAGATCTGTAATGTTTTGACAAATTAATGAGTTGAATTACCTCAGAAAGATGTCTGACAAGTATGAAAGCTGGTGCAAGGAATAAAGATGGAAGAGGTGTCTAGTGTGGGGGCAAGGAAGCATAAGGAAAGGTGGGATGGAGAGGAGGTCTACTCTTTTGTGTAGCAGCAAGCTGTTAGATCAGCTTGCAGTCCAACTTTGGCCAAGAAGGATTTGCCTCACATTTTCCTTTTGCCAGGTTTCTGCCCTGAATGAGAAAAAAAAAAGTTAATGAAATCTTCAGTTTCATGTAGGCACAAATGACTTTCAGTAGCAGTTTTGTAACAGTATTCATATAACTTTATTTTCCTTATGAAATCTATGAAGACACCTTCATCCTTCCCCTGCAACCAAGCCTATAAACAAGACTCTTGTTGTGCATTATTGATGTATTACATATCGTCTTTCTGTAGCAAGCATCAGTATTAATGTTTGAATAATGATCCATCATAGCACTCCAACAAATAAAGCACAAATGATCTCATTCTGATATTGCTTTACCCTGGGCTAAAGCAGAAATAATTTCACTGGATACAAGCACTACACCAGTGTAAAATTATTGCAGTTAGATGAACACTGGCAATGACAGAGAATAATTACAATAAAAAGGCACCAGATCATCCTTTGAATTGTAGAATATTAAATGATCTGTTGTTGACCTGAATTTTTTAGATAATGAGGGTGCAGTCTTAGTGGCTCCCCCTGCCCCTGTCAGTGTGACACATATTGAGAGGATCTTGCTCAGCCTGTGCACTGGATTAGAAATCAGCTGTCATTAAAGAGCATTTCGCTGCATAAAAGGTTCCTGGCTGTGATGGTGTGCATGAGAGGCAGCTGGTGGGAAGCTGGCTGGTTAGAAGCATTCATATTTACCAGTTTGGTTAACTTCAGATCAACCTTCTAAACATTTCCATGGAAACAAGGGAAGTTTTGGTTCATTGTAAGTGGCTTAATTTACTTTCTAACTGTATTTAAAATAGAATAGTAAACAGAGACAAGGTTAACTCTGAAACATATTTATGATATTATGATTTTAATCAGTCATATCATTCAGTGTTTGCTTTTCTGTATCTCCTGCCTGGGGTAATGGGTGAAACTTTCATTGAGCAGTTGCTCCTTGAATCTGCAACAGCATTGACAAAGTAAGTCTGGAAAAGAACTATGGAGTAGTTGAGGGTGAACTTTCCTGTTTTCTTACAAGGTATGAAACTTGGGAGATTGGAATGTGATTACATCCTTGAAACTTATATATCTATTATTTTATTAATATGCCACATGTAAAATTTGATACAACAGAATAGTCACTTGACCAATCACAGAGATAAAAGACATATCGATGTACTCATAGAGAAAAGTACTGAAACTGTTTTCCTTCTGCATTGTCATCTTTAGAGCCACATTATGGAAAACTGGTGATAAGTAGACTTTTTATGGAATTTCTAGGAAGAAGTTTAGATTTCCATGCAAATAGAGTTACATCAGAATGGAAACATCCTAAACGTGTGAAGTGAGGGGAACTGTAAGCTGACTCACGTGGGTGAATTTCTTACTCAAAGTGCCTGTCTCTTAGGATGTATGCAACCAAGGACTAATCATTCATATGACTCAGAAGGTGTTTTCCAGTAGAAGTGGTACTCCTTTAATGCTGATTTTTGGTGCTTGAAAAACATAAACTTTAATTACGCATGAATGCCAATCAGTCTGGAAATCAATTTTGCTGACTCACACTCAAAATTTACCATTATTATCTGAATTTCATTAAGTCACATTTTTTATCTTGAGATATATTCCAAGAGCAGTCAGAGGCAGCAGAAAAAAATGGCTTTGATGTTTATCTGAGCATTGGAAATGAGTATAGCCTTGCATCTATAACATCAGGGAGGAGATTTTTCTTCCTTCTATGGTACAGACCTAACTGTGCTCTCTGTATTAATGCTCAAGTCCTCTCAGTACACTTGTAGGTCCTTATTAAGGTTTACATATGTGAAACTGGGAAAAAGACATATTGCACGGTTTCTTCAGTGTCATAAAGGCTTTTTGCAGTTGAGGGAATTAAGTTTCTGGGAGATGAAAGCTTGGTCTAAAATTTAACTTTTCATACTTTTCCCCTTGATCATCACTTTTGTCCACAACAGATGAGCTCCATCTATCTTGTCTACCTAGAGAAGACACAAAACGGCATCTGCTAAACTCCAGGACATTCTGATAATAAACCAAAACTAAGATTTTCTTATTTTATAGAAAATGCAGTCAGCCTTAGTTATTATAAAACATGTAACAGGTGGCTGGGCTTCCAGCTCTGTTCCATACCTCCCTGGACAGGAATGCATGCAGCTGACTGCAAGCAGCTGTGTATGCACTTGAACAACTCTGACATGCCCACAGCTCTGCAAGTAGCTATAATCAATAGCAGCAGCAGAGGAATGTGAAGACAATGTGACCAAAATATAGAATTTGGAAGAAAAGCTTGTGAATAGATTGACAGCATGGTGGTATTATTTGAAGGCATAAAACCTGAGCAAACGGGAGCCTGATCCTGCTGACATGTTTAAAAGTGAGCTTGGAGTTCAACGCTTCAAAATGTTTTGAGTTCTTGTGTAAACTCTCCTCTCCGTTACTGGAGTCACGCAAAATAGCAAAAGGATTTCACATGAAATAAAAGGTAGGATGGTTGTCCTTGAAAGTGCAAAGGAAAAGTTTGCAAACAGGAACATGATGTAGAAAGAAAGCTCAGAAACCTTCAAGTATTCCCAGATGGGATCATTCATGTGTTTACAACACAGAAGCTTACAGGCTGAGACCCATATTTTTTTAATAATACCATCTTCCCTTCTCACCACAAAATATAAATGCTCTTTTTTAACATGTGTTGCTATAGTGACTTGTTTCTCTTTTAAAGCTTCTTTATGTCCTTACAAACTGAGGTGCTAAGCCTTCCCTGATAAGTGTGTGGGTTTGGGCTGAGGAGAGAATGAAAATTATTTTTCTGTGTACTGCAGTCATTTGAGTAGTGCTGTTGAGGTAAAGGAGAGAGATCATAAGCTTTCGTTATTAAACTAAATCAGGAGCAAAGCAAGCTAAGGAAGTACTCTGAAAGGAACAATACGAAAAATTATAATGGTCCTTAAATGGTTTAGAAATAGTGAGAACAACTGGGGAAGGTTTAAAATGTGTGGGTTTTTTCTGTATCAACAACAGGTGGATTTTGGAGGCTCTCGTGGTATAAATAATAACCAGATATCTCAAGCAGAGGCTGGCTGTGAAACTATTGTATAGAAATCTGAAATATATTAAGCTACAAGGCAAATTATACTGTTGCAGAAGTTTCTGAAAAAAGGGTTTTCTTCCTCATCGCACAGACCATGGGATGACAGCAGGGGCATTAGACCTGAGGGGTTTTCTATATGGGATACAGTGAAATTTGCAGTCAATTCAGTGAAGAGATTGAGCTTATGCTAGTTTTAAGTTAAACACAGGTGAATACACAAGTGTGAAATGATGTAAAAAGTGCAATGCAGGTGGACAAAGAGTGGTTGACTACTGGTTTGTGACCTCCTTCTAGAAAGGATCTTTAAGCATTTGTAGTCTTCAGAGGGCTTTAGGGCGTCCAAAGCCACCAGGAAAAGATAGATTGGGAGACCAGAGTGACTGTGAGGTCTGCTTCTTTGCTTTGTCCTCTCATGGGTAGAACATCATGGGGAACCATCTACCAGCTCACTGGAGACCTTTGAGGGATAGAAGGGATATTTTCCCTTGTTGTTTTCACCAGCATTGATTATTCTTTCTCCTTGTGGTTTCTTTTCTAATTAGCCTTCCAAGAAGAGCTTGGAGGTTTTTCTCAGTGAGAAAAATGTCTGCCAGATTTGCTAGGCATTTATAACCAAGCAAAGTTTGTCCTCATTGTTCATAAATCTCTAGATCATCTGTAAATAAATAGAAGATAGAAACATCTTTATTTTGTGAATCAGTGTCTGGGATATTGTCTACTGTTGGAATTAATTTCTGATTAAAATTATTGTTTCACTTATAATTAATTACCTATCTTCTATTAGAAAATATGAATTAGGCAGTTCCCTTTGACTAGATATTGTCAGGAGCACAGAAAAAATAAACACATTGATATTGAGCAGATTTCCTATTTATTATCTTAAAAATGGATTATATAATCTGTCTAGGAATGTTTCAGGAAAAATAACATTTTATGCTTATAGAAAACCATATATTAAATTTTGTAACAAAATGCATACTTTCTAACTATTCTTAAGCATGAATTTCAGAAGATGAGATGTATGTGTTTTATTTTGCCTTTTTTTTTTCCTTTCTTTTTCATTTAAAAAGGGTTTTTGTTGTAGGCCCCTATTTGCTGTCATCAAGTAGAAACACAGGTCTTTCAATTCCCTGCTTCCAGTATCAAACAAACTTAACTGTACAGGTCTCTGAACAGGTACAAAGTAAGCTACAAAAGTTAAAAGTAATGTTCAGGTACTTCAAAGACTGCTTTCAAATTTGTTTAAATGTTTTGATAGCTTCTTTAATATAAAGGTAACCTCTGGCAAAATTTATTAACCTTTGATTTTTATTCCTCATTTGATTTGCATTCCTCTTAAAAGTTATCCATTTCTAATTCAGTTTTTCAGTTTGAGTCTCTGAAATGGAGATATGAGGCCACACTCTTAGCTAATGAAAACTGACTTGTGTTAGTTCCCAGCATTTGAGAATCTGGCTTCTTACATCTTCTATAGATTTTCCCCAATGAGATTATATTGATTCCATTCTAGAGCTTTATTTTCAGTTGCATTAGTAACATCTGGCATGAACTTCATTTTGCTGTGACAGGCAATTGCTATTTCTGAATGCAGCTGTGAAAAAGCACAATATTGTTCACTTCAGTTGAGCTATGTTTGCTTTTAGCATGGCAAATTGTCAGCAAAGAGCCAAAAAAAAATGATTCAGAGTTAACATTAATGAGGTGATGCTCTGTACTGCTTACCAGCATTAGGAAGCTCCTACCTTCTCAACTTGAATTTGCAAATCCTATAGAGCAAACCAGCCCATCTTTCCTTCTTTTGATAAAAATGGACCAATGCCAAAAAACAATGAACAAATCTGACAAATATGGAAAATCTTCTCACTGGAGGTCTCTCTGTATTAACCATTAATTCTAATAGTGTCTGCTGGCAGGAATGGATCAGTGGCCCTTTAAAATGTATGAGTATACTCAGAAAAAATTACTTATGAAAAAAAATCAACAAGCAGCCCTTCTTCATAGTTGTGATTTTTGTATATTGAGTCATATCTACTAGTTCTAATGACAGTATCTTTTTGTATTAGTAGTCCTGCTGAGCTGAAAACACTTTGAAAGAGGGAACTGATTTTTTCTCTTTTGCATGTGCCATTAGTGGAACACATTACTAAGTGTCACGTGTGAGGCCAATCATTGCACTCAAAAATGGCCATTGATGTTATCACTCACATTGCTACTCTTAAGAGCTTTTACACCTCATCAGAGGAGTTATTATAGAAGGGATGAAGCCTCATTTGGACTGTGTACTGAGCTGACTTTAAAACCAGTGGTACTGAGTTGTAAAAAGCAAAAAGAAGGAGGATAAAGCTGAAGGAGATTTCACATCAGGCACTGAGTACTACCCATGAAGGTTTGCAGAATCTTGCTGAGCAAGGCTGATCTAGAGTGAAAACTGGAATAAAATGAGTGAGGAGAAATCCCAAAGGTTTAGAGAAGATGATTATATTTTAGGAGAGAAATGAGGAACATGTACTTAATTTTGTAATATGTTTGGTGTAGCACTCAAGCTTTGTTAAACTGAGCCTACAGACAAAATGGGTTACAGCATAGCTGAAAGCTACAGAGGAAGAGCAGATGCTCTGTGTGAAACTCCACCAGTGGAGCTACAATGTTTGTCAAACATTCAAGTTTCTGTGACATGGAGTCTGCATCCACTGTTGTGTGGTTGCTTATCATTAGCAACTGAGTCAGAGTGACTTTTGCCACCGATTGCTGGAAGAGAAGAATGGGGCCCATTCAGCTGCTCTACAAGTTCAGAATTGGAGGTTTTTAACTTAGTTTCTCTTTTGCACTTAGGCTATGAAGATGAGTGTTTCCTTCAATCTGGAGGACTGGTTTTGTTCAACAGTAGTTTTAAATTAACTTCATTATAAGTGGTAGCTTGATGGCTTTTTTAGTGCAGAGATTCGTTTGTTTAGTTAAGATGGCTTCTTCTGCTTAACTGCTGCTAATTAGCATTCATCATTAGCTGGTCCAGAGCTTGCAGCTCTGTTCATTTAAATGATTGTTAATGGGTATCACACTCACTGAGACACTGGGTTAAATGCCAGTTTAATGAGGGTGTGTTGGTTATTTCACTGTAACTGAAGCTCTGTTCATCTTTTGAAAGAGGTAAAGGTTTCTCTCCTTTTTTTCTAAATCATTTATTGAAACTGATCCAGAGCAAGTAAAAGAAAGCCCATCAACACTAGAGGAACTAATTAAGAAAGTGGGAGTAATAGAGAAATAGAAGAATAATCTTACAAATCATTAGGTAAGAGCACAAATATTTAGCTATTAAAGCTAAATATTTTATTACAAATTTTCAAAAGCTGTTTTCTTCTAAAATGTGCCACAGCTCTAGAAAACGAAGTCTTTATCCACTGAAGCAATGCAGCACAGAGCAGCAGCACTACCTCTGATTTTCAATGACACCTACACCTTGCAGATTAAACTAGGGAACTCCAGAGTTGAGTAGAATGAGCATGAGCAGACGACATTGCCAGTTTGCTTTGCCTGACTTCATAATGCAGAACCAGTGGATGCTTCAACCCTCCCCTCTGAAGATAAGCTTTATCTTGGTGCAGTGCTCCTCCAGAGAGGAAGGGTGGCCTCTTTGGCTGCAGTGTTTATTCTATAAAGAATCTCAAGAAGTGGCAGAGGGCACATGGCAACTGATAGTGTTCATCCATACACTTCCTAGGATTTATATAAGTAGGAAATGGTAAGTGACAAAAATATGAAAGAATCCAGAACAGATGAAGTGAGAGATTTAGTCTTAAAATAAAACTTTATACTCTGATTCCAATTTAGACTTTCTTCAGTCCAACTGGCATTCCTTCAACAAAATCTGCAGTGGCTCCTGCCAAACTAGATCTCTGTATGTGCCTCTGCCCTCACTGACCTTCAGCTGATTTTTATGCTATTGACCGTACCCTTTTCCAAGAATGTTCTTCTTCATTAGTGACTCTAATGTCTTTTGAATCACAGTTTGTGATCTTGTCACTTTTTGTCACATTTTTAATCACATTTTGTCATCTTCAGATGCTTCTTCAGCTTTCTGTGAGGATTCCACAAAGACCTGCCCTCGATCTTCCTTTATGTCCTTTCTCCTTGCTTCTTGTTACTGTTATCCATAAATTCAAATTTATTTTATCATGGCTGTGTTGATGGGTCACAGACTTTCCTGCCTACTCCAGGCCACTTTTATTCTGTCCAAACAGTGGTCTCTGTGGTCTGACTGACATCTAGATATCATTAATTCAAGACATCACAAGCATATGGCTATTATTAGTATTTTCCATTTCTGTCTCTTTCGGTTTCTTATTGAGGGCAAAATCATGAAACTGAACTGTCCTGTAACCAGTTTGGATCTTGCAAAACCTTCTGAATACCTTTTTTTTTAAGGTTGTGGTCTTTCTGTAATTGTAACATAGCTAAAAGTCTTACAACTTGACATCTTACTTACTGCAAGGTTATATTCTCCAGCTTTCTCCCATTTAAATTAACTCAAAATTCACATGCAGGGGCATTTTCCTACTACAGTACATTGACAACCTCACCTCCTTCCTGCATTCTTCTATTTGTTCCTCTGTCTCTGTTTATACAACATAATCTTGTTTTCATTTTGAACAACCTTCTTGTCTTATCCCCACATGGCTTATCATCTCGTTCGGTTTTAAATGTCAGCTTCGATCTTTGATGGGCTGATGATGCCAACTCCCTTCCTCTTGTTTTTACATCTTCAAATCATCACCTTTCCCAAGCTTATGCTCACATTTGGAAGGAGTGCTCTGAAACAGCAACAAAGCAACTTTCAAGTAATTTTTGAAGTCTTTTTTCCTGTGATGCCTTACAGAAACCTTGACAAGATAATAGCGTGCCAAGGCAGATCATTTTCATGCTGACTGATATTTCTTGTGTTCCCTGGACGCCTGGGAGCTTCAGATGTTTTCTCTTTCAAACATGAATCTACTCTTTGAGTCACCTATCTCAACAGAGCCCTGGTCCAGGATCTGAGGGACACTGAAATAAGGCACAGACAAGGAACTGTCTTAAACACTTTGTCTTTCTCCTTTCCTCCTCCACCACAGCCCACACTAAAACTCTTAATCTCAGCTTCATAATATTGGTGATATAGCCAAGATAGGATTACATTTCCTAGAAACTTGAAAGTTGCATATCATCTAATTGTAAACAATATAATTTGTTTGCTTATTGTTTGCCATGGTTTCTGTTGGACCCAAGCCAGGTAGAAGTAAAAAATTGATTTTGTAGACCAATGAAAAAATCTTTGGGAATGAACTGGTTGCAGCAAATGACATAACAGAAACACAGGATGGTAGGGGTTGGAAGGGACCTCTGGAGATCATCTAGTCCAACTCTCCTGCTAAAGTAGCTCCACCTAGAGCAGGTTGTACATGAACATGTCCAGGTGGGTTTGAAAGTCTCCACAGAAGGTAACTCAACAGCCTCTCTGGGCAGCCTGTTCCAGTGCTCCATAACACTCACAGTAAAGAAGTTCTCCTCGTGTGTAGGCATAACTTCCTGTGTTCCAGTTTGTGTTCATGCCCCTTGTCCTAAAACTGGGCACCACTGAAAAGAGACTGTCCTCATCCTCTACCTCCCATTTAGGTATTAATAAATATTGATAAAATTCCTTATGGACTGTTTTGTGCAAGAGGTGGTTTTCACAAATACCTTAATGTGATCACCCTCCAGATGTGGGAGAACAGGACCTGAGCACTGGAGACATCATGTGCAGCTTGAAAAATAAGATTATTTTCAGAAGGTTTGTAGTTACAAGCACACAGGAGAGCATGAGCTTGAGGCTGATAGATGGTATGCACCTTGAACAGTTCATTGAAGGATCATAATCCCTTTATATTATTCATAGAGGGATATAATAAAGACAAAAACCTTGAGTTTTTTCTTAGGTGATATTAAAATATTTTTTTTCCATTAGGCAGGTAGCTCCTGCCAGTGACAAATCTGCCATGGGAATCTTGCAACAGACCTCCACTTCATGGCAGATGCCCTCAGTTTCACAGTGTACTCAGAGCATTTGTTCTACCACATGCTGATGGGTGCCATAACTGAGGTGTTGACTCATAAAGGTGTTGATCATAGTAAGTCTGAAGGTCAGTTTGTCACATTTATAAACAAAACAGAATTTCGGAGAGATGGTTTTATAGAAGGTGTGGAGGAAGGGAGGTCTTGATTAGGTTATTTGAGAAAAAAATTAGAGGGAATAATCTCTGATATAGGAATTCTGACTAAAGTCTGTGGGGGAGTATAAGTTTTGAAATGAACTGAAAATGCCATAAAACCTGAACTATGTCCACTTGATTTTTTAAAGTGAAGTAATTATTTATTTATTTATAATTTCCAGAGTGACAAAGCCATTTGAGATTTATTGACTGATGTGTCTTGATCTGCCTGAAGACATTTCCCAAGATTAATGTGTCTGTTTCTTGACAATGCATATGCTTCATGATGCATCACAATTAACCACTGCTACTTGGTATGATAAGGAGGGACTTTTTATCTGCAACTGCATGAATTCTGTCTGCATTTCAAATGGCAAATAAACAGGCTGGCCCCTATTCACTTCTCTCATTACCTTTTTGAAGAAAAAAAAAAAAAAGAAAAGAAATTAATGCTTAGAATCATAGATCATAGAATTATTAGGAGTTGGAAGGGACCTAGAAGATCATCTAGTCCAACGCCCCTGCCAGAGCAGGATCACCTAGACCAAGTCACCCAGGAACAGATCCAGGCAGGTTTTGAATGTCTCCAAAGGAG
>JANHGL010021379.1:0-21178 GCA_024611195.1 Ceyx melanurus
ATGGAGAGTGGTCTAGCAATAACCTCTGCCATCTCCCTCAGCACTCGTGGGTGTATCCCATCAGGGCCCATAGACTTATGGATGTCCAGTTTGCTCAATAGGTCTCTAACCCAAGCCTCTTCAATTGAGGAAAGAACTTCCTCCCTCCAGACTTCCTCTGTGGTCTTGGAGACCTGGGACTCCTGGTAGCTGCCTTAGAAGTAAAGACCACCATTTTGTGGGCAGACTGCTATTTTATGGACGGGGGCTCCATTTTGTGGGCGGAGTCTCCATTATGTGGGCAGGACATCCATTTTGTGGGCAGGATCTCTGTTTTGTGGGCGGGGGTCTCCACTCTGTGGGCGGGGCCGCCATTTTGTGGTGGGGCCACCATTTCACAGAATCACACAGCGTTAGGGGTTGGAAGGGACCTAGAATGTCAACCAAGATGAAGCTTCATATTGGAGAAGAGTGAATTATCCTGAGAACTGATATTGATTAAGGTTTGATTGCAAATTTTTGTTTTTCCTTACTTTTTATTCTTAGAAAACTAATGAGTCTCTTATAGTTGTTGAGAAAGCCCTGAAAATGTAAGCTAGGTCCACGCTGCAGGCTCAAAGTCCAGAAGGCAAATGAAGCAAACCTTGTCAGATAGTTAAAGCCATATTTTAAAGTCCATTTCATGGTTTGTGGGGGCCTGACTTGTGAGTGCTGAATACTTGGTATCATTAAGACAGTATCAGGCATCTCTGTCTGCCAGTTTACCAGAGTAGGGCTATTCCCCCTTTGAGATCCTCACAGGAGCAGTTCACCTCTCATTAACAAATTTCATGTGATATAAATGCAAATAAATGTGCATTCTTAGAGCAAAGTAGTGCTTAGTTCACCTCCTGGTTCACACCACCCTGTTGATTCTCAGACATTCATCTGAACATGGGGGGGAACAGTTACCTGGGTCTCCAAGGTTTCACATGCTTCAGTGAATTCCTGCTGTTGGTCAAAGCCTGTGACATTGGTCTTGGCGTATGTGGTGATTGTTATCAGGTACAAAATCACATCATTTTATGGGTATCTAATTCAATTTAATGAGATAGGAGGCTACCAACCCAGTGACATTTCTTTATATATATTTTAGCCACTTACTGGTTCATGGTTTGACAAACAGTCATTTTTCTTCTAAGAAACAAAATATTTTCATATTTCCAAGAGAAATGTGTGGATTTCATGGGTGTGAACAGTAAATAGAATATCTTCACTCATTTCATCCGTGTGTGTAAACTGACAGTATTTATTCTTTGAAGAAGACACCTTTCCTGGGGACATTTGAGCAGCTCCTGGGACATACAGGACACTCCACAATGCATTTGTACAATTGACTGTCAAGAAGCAGTCTGTAGATATATCCCTCAGTATCCTTTTGTGAGTCTATGGAATCATCGCCATGGGAATCACCGATACATAGGGTTGGGAGGTATCTCCGGACACAGAGCTAATTCATTCCCTATCCTTACTGTACATAAACCAAACCTGACATATCTCCCTTGTTCTTAAAAACCTCCAGTGAAAGAGAATCTGCAACCTGCCTCAGTGAACTATGTCACCCCTTAACTGCCCTTTCAATTGGAAACCTCATAGCCTGAATCTCCTTTGCTGCAAATTATATTGCCTTCTGCTTGTACAAATCCCACTCAGTCCCTGAGAATAATTGATGGCTGTACTCTTCCTAACAAACTCCATATATTTGAAGACGTTATCACACTTCCCCTCAGTCTTCCCTTTTCCAGACTAAACAAATCCAATTCCTTCAACCTTTCCTTGTAGGTCACGTTTTCCAAACCTCTTATCACTCCTGTTGCTCTGCTCTGAGAGCATCTTCTGTATCTGTTTGTATCTTTCCTGAAATGTGGTGACTAAAATGGGAAACATTATTCCAGCAGAGATCCCAGAAATACCCCAGGAGAACAGAACATCAAGAACATCACCTCTGATAGCTTATATACAACACTTTTGACTTAAACACTTAAGTTCCAGACTTTATTGCAACAACAAGAAATAGTTTCGTTTGTGGCCCGCTATGGTTGTTTATTTTACATTAATCTTTCTATTTATTCTTCATTTAACAACTGTTCATATAACTTCTCTGACTATTTTGCATGCATATTTCCCACATTTCATATTCACTTGTGATTGTTTTCTCCAGGACTAGTATTTTGGCTGAACTACCAAAATGCTTTGCAGTTCTTGTCTCACTCTTTGGACATTGCACACAAATGTCAAGTATGAAAAAATAGAATTGTGTCCTCCACCCCACCATTGGGTTTGTCAGTGAAAATTGTTCTAAAATAGAGGCACAGAGACAGACTTCTGCATGATCCTGTTTGAAATACTCTGCAGTCTGACAGAGAAGCAGCTCTAATTATGATGTTGGGTACCATTTTTGAACCACCTGATCACGTCTTTTCATGAAATCATCCAGACCACATTCCCCTTGCATATGAGAACAGCATGCAGAGGAGTGTTGAAAACACTACTGAAGTTAGGATTTATCAAATCTTCTGCCTTCTGCTGTGCTGTTATCCAGTCATCCTGTCAAAGAAAGAAATTAGATTGATGTGATCTGTTACTGACAAATCTAAGCTGGCAGTTTCTTTTCACCTTGTTATCATCTTGGTGCTTTCAGCTGGATTGTTTAAGAAGTTGTTGATGTGTCTTTCTGGCTATCATTAAATGGCTTATAATTATAAGTTATCTTTTGATGCTTTAAAAAAAAACCAACTATATTTGCCTTTCTCAGTCACTTGAAGCCTTCCCCACACTGGATGAAATCTTTGACACAGTCACTGGTGGTTCAGTGATTACTCTGTGTAGGTCATCCCAGCCTGGTGGCTGAATACCATTTCACACTGCAAACTTGGATATACATCACTTATGCACATACTGGGTCTTTAATCTGATTTAATTAAGATTTTGTTGGATTTCTTCTTAATATATTGCTGATACTATCATCTGAACACGCCATTTTCATGAAAGAAGCTTTCTTTTTAAGTGTGTTGAAGTAGATGTTTGAAAGAATATCTAAAATCTGTTTACATTTTAAAGAGGCCATATGGCATAAGCATTAGTTTTGAAAAACTTTGTGTCTCAGCAGTACGTCTGTGCTCAAGTGAAGGTAGTGCTCTGAAACTAATCAAAAGAAGGAGGATGGGGAAACTGACAGTAGCAAAGGAACAGAATTGCTGAACTGCATGGCTGAAAGACACCTCAGGAGATCATGTAATATAACCACTTTCACAGGAGGGAGATAACAGTGGATTAGACCATCTAAAGCTGATATTTTATATCCAGCCTGTAAAAATTCTATTTGTGTAGTTCCCACCAAAGCCCAATTTCTGATTATTGAACAAGTCTCAGTTCCCAGTGGCAGGATGAGAGGTAATGGGCAGAAACTGAAACACAGGAGGGGCTGATTGAACATAAGGAAACACTTTTTTTCCTGTGAGGATAACTGAGCACAGTTAGAGGTTGCACAGAGAGATTGTGGACTCTCCCTCCTTAAAGATATTAAAACCCACCTAGACACAGTGCTGGAGAGCTGGCTCTAGGTGTCTGTGATTGAGCAGCTGTGTTGGAAGAGATGAACTCCAGAGGCCCCTTTCTATCTCAACCATTCTGTGATCTCATCCCTCCAGAAGTCAGGGAGAACATTTGAATATTTTCACATGTATCCACAATTTGGGCTTTTGCACAGATTTTTTTTCTAATCCAAATCAGCCCAGTTCCTTCAGTTTTTTATTCTCATCTCTGCTCTTAATGTCTAACTGTGATATATCTGGGTTGATAAGATAGTTTGGGATCAATATTCCTCTTTTTTAGGAAGGTGTTAAACACTGTCTTACATGGCATGTTCATAAGCAAGGGAAATGCAATCACCACTCCTCACTGGAAAACCTCAGCAGAATGGATCAATTTACATTGATCAGTTATATATATCAATTATATATATATAATATTATATGATATATTGATAGCATATATATAATATATAAAAATCAGTTATACATTGATTTATACATATCAAATTAGGAGGGATTTCAAATTAAACACAACAGAAGTCTTTGCCAGGTCTAGATTTACTCCAAAGTTCCACTCAGGAGCTTCTCTAGCTCTGCCTGTCTTCACATCATCTGTGCAAACAGTGGTATGTCACAGCAAGGCAAGGACAATATGCATCCTTTGACAGGCAATTCACAAAAGAGTTAAAATAGTGAAAGAGTTTTTAAAAGCAGATGTGAAAAAAAGTACTTTTTTACAGTAAGGCTGATGATATGCCTGCAATTAAGTCAAATAGGTTAAAGGCTTGTTATGCTAGGATTAACATATGGTAAATACAGCCATTGAATTGCACTGAGATTCTTGTGATGATTACATATAAAATTCCATGTAATGAGATATATTTATCATCAAAAGGTCTTTGACCTTTAAGAAAATGTTACAACAATTATCCTGTGAACGTGAAAAGTCAATAGAGGTATAAATGCATGTCTTTGTGTCATTATTGGCCTGGATTAATTTCCACCAGCCCAGCCTTGCTGACATTAAGCCATCAAGGAGGAAGCCTTGTGTTGCTGCTACATCCTCTCAGCATGCCCTCTCCTCTCTCCTTGTCTGCTTGGACAGCCAGAACGACATTTTTTTTCCTCAACTCCATCCTTTCAGAAGCACCACCATCAAAATGGAGTTTCCCAGGGCAGATCACAAGATACACAGCCCGGGAGCTCTTCCATTTTCTTTGTCTTCTCCTGGGTCTGCCAGCTCTCTCCACGACAAAGCTGTGTTTGGCAGCAGCAGGACTTCAGGGTCATTGCTATGCTTTGGAGTACCACTGCTGTTCACCAGCAATTCAGCCTCATGCTCACTAGTGCAAATCATGAAGTCATAGCAGAATTCTCTGCCATCTCTAAGAAACTGAAATAAAGATGAGGTAGGATTCATGGGTAAACATGGGCAACCAGTACAGAGATTTATTAGATAGATATACACACAGGTGGCAGGCCAGGCTGCCCTCCCTTCCCTCAGGACAGCAAAAAACATCTGCAAAGAAATGTCTCTTTTTTTTCCTGACCTTAAGTGTCTTAGTTATATAACATTTCAGTGAGGAATCTTCCCTTACAGGTTGATCCCCTGTGTTTATTCACACCATCTTTTGCATGATGTCAAGAAATGAAGTCTTTTTGTTCCTATTTCTGTTACTTGGCATCTGGACTGATGACCACAGAGACAGCCTTTCAGTCAGCAGCACCCAGTACCACCTTGTTGTGCTGGACTGGGACACAAACACTGCATTTCAGGAGACTGGAAGCACGTTTGGCATAGGTGGCCTGCCATGGATCCTGAGAGGGCTGCCTTGGTGGTTTCAGGCACAGAACCAGGCAGGTGTGATTCTTATTTAGGAAGCATTTTTGAGTGTAATGTTGATAGCAGCAGTGTTATGGCACGTGACCATTTTACATCAATAGCAATATTCCCCCACAAGGTAATATATTAAAAATCAATAGCACTGTTCTGCAGTGGGATAATTAAGAAAATATCTTTTATAATTCTCTTTCAGTTTACAAAATGTGATAATTTGACAAAGACCTGGATGACTATTTACTTATAATTTCTTTCTTTAGTAACATTTTCCATTGCAGAATCTCATTTTCCACTATTATCTTGCAGAAGCCAGTGAAAGACTGCGAGATGAAAATATGTAGATGCATCAGCAATATTTAGCATTTCACATCCTTAATTTTTCTCCCCAAACTGATTTTTACATTTAATAGGATATTGAGTAACTCAGAAAACTGTTCTTGTCTACAAATTGCAAATTAAGTTTAGCTATGAGCTTTTTTTTTTTGGAAGTGTAAAGGTTTACATTGTATTATATTTAAAGGCAGCTGTCTTTTGTGGAATTTTAAAATAGGCTAATTTTTATCAAGGGTTTTCCTTTCATGTCCTTTGATTACTAAGCTATATAAGTTAACCAAAAGATAACTAAGCATTAACCCGTGTTGCAGTTTTTATCTCCTTTGACAATCCCATGAGACTTCAGCTAAGTACATTAAATGGAGCATAAATCTTTAAGTTGTTTTCATTAAGTCACATATTTAGAATACACATCCCAGTTTATTTGATCAATTGTAAAATATTAGCTGCTGCAGTGAAGATTTGTGACATGGTTTGCAGCAAGTGAACAAACATTTCTGAAGAGCACTGAAAATTTTTTGCTGGAATGCATGGATAAGTTACAACAATTAGGGTTTGGAACATTAATTTGTGGGGTTTTTTTCTTTATGTAACTTGCAAATGTATGCTTAAAGGCCAGTAATACCAACAGGCAAGCTTTGAAGATAATTCTAATATCGGCTTAATATTCTCTCTTTGCATTTCAGTTAATTTTCCGAGTTTTCCACTCTTTTGTTCTTTTTTTTTTTTTTTATAAGTGGTTTTTTTATTTATTGGCCAGCCCTAAACCCCAAGAACAGTGTAGCTGCAAAAGGGCAGGTGTTGGGAATAGCAGTTTTTGTGTGTGGCTTGGCTCACCAGAGCTTCCTAAACAACTCCATTTTTAACTCGGTACTGATGTTAAACTGTGATAAAGGAGCAGTTATCATAACTATTAATGCATTAATTATGTGTGTTAGTGGGTGGTCTGAATAGAAGATTTGTATTGAATAATTTATTGAAAGTTTTTGTCCTTGAAATAATATGTTGTACTTTAATATTAGTTTGTCTTAAGACTTTCACACTGTCCTGTGAGCGTTGGCAGAGCAGTATGTTCTGTGAGCATTGGCATGTTACAACCTCAGTGCACAGCAGAAAGAAGAATTGTTTTTCAACTGACAGAGAGTGAAGCTCAGGTACTAAAGCTCAGCTACTAAAATACAATTTATTCCAAGTCACAGCCAATAGCAAAGCTAAGCTTAATGAAAAAGTATGGACTTGAGACAGGGCATTGCACTGACACCATCCTTAGCCTTGTGTGTTTGAGGACAGTTCAGCTCTTGGCTACCTTGCCTATAGGAAACACTTCACTTATTAACAAGGATCTCCAGTGTTTAATCAGGCTTTTGTCTTACAAATTTACTCAGCAGGATGTTCTTTTCTTGTGTGAGCATCCTCATCCAGGATCAGAAGGGTAGCTCATGTAGGAAATTTCCCAAATGAACAAAGGCTTTTCCATTAACGTGTTAGATGTGTTTGAAATCCTACTTTTGGGATTGTGTCTAAAGCATCCTGAATTTCAGACCCTCACTGTCAAGGGAATTATCCCACTATTTACATGAAAGATGTTCTCAAACTACAACCTGTGTTGCTGTTTCAGTCTTTCTGTCCAGATATGCAGGCTGTGTGGATTTGTCAATGCAAAATGGTATTCTAGACATTCAGGCTATCTGCATGATCGTTTGGCAAGGATTAGAAACCATGGCCAAACCTGAGTTCAGAAACATGGCTAAAATCTGAGTTTTAGTAACAACAAATGTGCTAGTTCCCAGTGAGAACAGGACATCTGTATGTGACCCAGATCTGGTTGGTACAGATGGTGTAGCTTCATCCTCACGATAGCTGCATCATCTTCTCTGCAGCTCTGGGAGGTCTGCAAGTCCTCCTTTAGTTGTGTATCTTTTGGTAAAGGATTTAGCTGCTACTAACTCAGCAGCAGGGGGTTTTAGCTACCAAATATTCTGAATCCGGGTGTGGAATTCTTTGTTTTCTTAAAGACAAAGTTTTTGCTTTGTAATAAGTAATGCTCAGAAAAGTGCTGTGCTTTAAGCATTCTAGGGCTGATTATAAAGGCCAGTTTTATTATCAGTAACACACCATTTGGGAATCAGTAACACATTGTTAAAAACTTGTGTACAACAGTCTTTTGTTGGCAGTGAAATACCCCTTTTGTGTTAATATACACTGCAGTTCTGCTTATTTTAAGCATGCTATACATTAAGTAGATATGATAGGTTGGCATTCATTGACAAATTAAGTGAGTTGATTAGCAATCTGAAATCTGCATGGACCTTCATTATGTTTGTCATGAATCCTAGGCCTAAAAAGTGCTTTTCAGATAAAAGACACAAAACATGAAAGTGAAGCAGAGGCTGATAACCCTTTTCTGAAGGAAGAGCTATTAGTAAGTCTCATTGCTTAGCCATCTAGTAAACACTTCAATGACTTCTGATTACTATTAACCAACAGAATGATGTTTTTCTCAACAAAAAAGAATTGCTTGTGTTTCCCAAGCTGTGCATTTCAGCTCAGTGGAAAGAGCTTGGCAAGCCAGATGTGCAAATGTTGGCAAAGTGGAAGAAAATAAGAAAACCAGGCAGATTTCACTAGGTTGAACTACCTGTTTTATCCAAGGCATTTAAAGGGTCCTGAATAGAAATAGCAACCTTGAAAAAATGTGTTTGATAAGATCCAAAGTGGTCATTTGGGTGGGTTATCCCATTTTTACAATGACAAGTTCATTGAGGCTTCTTAAACCAGCCATCAGATGAAAATCACAACTTTTACTTCTGTGCACCTTCATCTAGTGTTTTCTGAGATAAACCTGGGGTTTTTTAATTGCTTAGAATAGATATAAGTATGTAACTAGGTTGCATATATGGTATAAATATGGCAAAAATATGTCAGGATGGCACTGCAGTTGTCTTCTGGTTTTTGTAGATGAAAACAAGCCCAGAAATGCTGTTACTCTTCCATGGGAGTTAGGGGCTGTGTCTACACTTGTCAAAATGCTGTTGTTATTGTTTAACTTGGATCAAACCCACCCGAGATGGAAGACCATTCATATCACATTACACAGGCAAAGTTTATCTCTTGTGTTACAGTATGTCTAATATTCCAGTGTCTAGGTACCAGGAAATGATTTATAGCTAGAAAAAACCCTCTTCATGTTTTGTTACTTCAGTAAACCACATCAGTATAGCAAAACAATAGGTATGCAGCAAAATTTCTCCCCTCACCTTTGAAGGGAACTCAAGTAGAATCTTTTAGCATCTCTAGCACAGTAGAAATCTGTCATAAACTTGGGAGATGCTGTCAGCCTATAAGCATGCTGAACCATGAACTGAGCTCTGCATTGTTTCCAGCTAGACCCAAACAGTTACTGAGAAGGGCAAATACATTTATTTATTTACTTACTAAGATTATTTACTAAGTAATCAGAAGCAGAGTTAACCTTTTAAGTACTTCTCTGCTGTTGAAGAGAGGGGTTTCTAATGAACAGCTCTGTTTTGTCTTTTGTCATCATTTGCTCTTATTAAGGATCATAAAATACTTCCTATTTGTTTAATATGCAGATTAAGTCTTGAATGATTTAAGAGGTAAATCACAGGTCCAAGGTCCTGGGAAGAACTAGTCTGTTCTTAGGCACAGGTAGGTCAGAGTTTCTTCACAACGAAGGCATAATCACAAAGAAGTTCACAAATAAAACCTTCAATGACTTTACTGTTTATTGAGGTTAAACTATTTTGCATTAAGTGTGGAAATGAATTTTCTATTCATTTTAGATCCATTGTGTTCTTATTCAGCGTAGCTCTTAAAGCAAGGCCAAGGAAATTCTGCATTACACCAGTGGAGCTTTCAAATGCTTCAAAGAGCACAGTATCAATTGAAATATCATCAGGCGTGCTAACATGTAGCTGTCAGGTGAGCCTGATGGGCTATTATTCCCACTGGCATCACTATTATTGCTATTCTAATTATTTGATCTAATTTTAGGATAAGCCAGGACCCCACTTCAGTAAGTAGCCTATAAACACAGAAGGTCCCTGCTGCACAGGCTGACAAAGTGCAAACCTCAAAAATCTTCCTTTCTGCCTCAGATAACACGTGAACACTAGCAACAGAAAACTGGCTTTCTGTATTAATTAGGATATATATTTATTGTAGTTAGGTGATGTGACATTTGATGCATTTCCACTTTTTCTGTGACTAGCCAATGCAAACAGAAGCCATTCCTGCCCATTCCAATCATCTTTCTCTGGGCAGCTCCCAGCATTAGAGAAAAAACTTGATATTCTTTTCAGCCTTTAATATCCACCAAGGGGCCAAGCATTTCACCTTGAGCAATCCAGATGCCCCTTTACAGCCCCAATGCCCTTCGAGTTCTGAGGCCTGTGACCTCAGCTTAATGAAACTCAGAAGCTGCATCTGAATGCTCCTAGTTCCAAAAATTAAATGTGAATCATGAAGCACTTCAGGAGGGAGTAAAAGTTCTGTGTGAAGGGCCAGGTTCCTGCAGAAAGGGAGCTGCTGACCAATGTGGATGAGGTTCAGAAGAGCAAGGCACAGTCTGTCTTCTGTTCCCAACTGCATCTTGAGCCTTGTGGGAAAGGCATTTTTTGAGCTGTGTTAAAAACTGGTCAGGTTAGAAACCACTCCATTTGATTTCTTTTTCTTTCTCATATAAGTTTTCACAAATCAAAACACTTTTATATGGAAAAATCCAAAGTGCTTAAATTTCCATTGTACATGTGGTTTTCTTATGTAAAAGTTGTCTTGCTTTCATTTAGAGGTAGATTTCTTTCTTAGCACAACTACTAAGATTATTGATAGTTTGTGTTTGGATTTGATATTTTGATACAAAATTAACAATAATATTAAACCAGCAATAGTTCAAAACCAAACTAGGATTACAAGCTCTTTTCACTACATTTTCAGAGGTTTCAGTGCAAGGAAAATGAAGTGGTCTGAAATGATCTGCAGAGTCCTTTTGAAAATAACTTTTTCAGATGTCTGTAATATTTTTCTTTAAGATATGGATACAGATTGTGCATGGTGATTCCTAGTCCCTCTTCTATATCTTGTTTTTCCTTTCTTTTCCTCCTCTTCACATGTTCTCAGCTCAGCTTAACTAGTACCATGTGATGTCTCTCTCCACTTTATGATATGATGAATGCAGGCATTCTTCTCTCCCCATCATTACAGCTGGTCTTTGATCCAGCACAGCTAATTTATATTTACCATCTATCATCTACCATCAAAACTTTATTGGAAAAGAGGTGCACCTGGACAGAATGAATTTCTTTTGATGGAGTTGGAGACTATTTTAGTATTTCTGATTAAGACTCATTTGTCCTTTTAATGGAAGGCAAAAAAGAGGCATCTTCAAATTTGTGCCAGCAAACTTTTGGTTTGTTTCAGCATGTCATGGAGATTTCAGAGTTCATCCAGTGTTAGACTTTCCTGTGCTCATTTGTGATTTGATCAGAAAGGTTATCTTCCTGCTAAGTTCTGCTGTGTTTTGTACACGTACAAGTGGTATTTTTATTTATGTCCTTGTAAAAGTATTGAGGTTGTATTTCCCCAACAGACTGTAGAAAATCAGGATGCATTCAACACTTCTGACCCTTGCTGTTCCATAGTTCTATTGGCACCAGTGTTTGAACTTGTTGGTTTTATCCTCTCTAGCTCTGTCTTTGTGGCACATGAAGACCATGTGTGATGCACAATTAACACTAAGGTTATAGATTGAAGTTAAGAGATCATCATGACCATTCCTTATACCTCAAAAATCTATCATTAGTTTTCTTTAGACAGTTCATTTGTGAATGTCTCTGTTTTAGCACTGGAAGGACAGGAGTCTAGAAAGTCACAGTTCCCTCTGAGTCCCACAGAACTCCCAGTCTCCTGGCCCCATCACAGACACCCCTGCATCCCAAGCAGGTGGTGGAGGCAGCTCAAAGCTGCAGTGTTATTTTTTAATTTAGAATAAACCCAACGATTGTTACAATAATCAGAGTGTATTTGCCTTGGTCAGGTGAGTGAGTTGCAATAATTTATTAACTTAAAAACCCAAACACAACACCAAACCAAAAAAACCCCAATAACAGAGTGTGAGGGAGTCTGATGAGTCAGGCTCAGATTTTGTACACTGTAAATGACAACCTCTACCCAAAACAAAGACTTTTAATTCCACATGCCAGGTTTGATTGTAATCGAAACTAGGGCAATTAACAAATACTTACACAGAGAAAAATGAATTGTTAGAGTGCACAGGAGTAACAAGAAGGAAAAAGCCCTTTCCTGCAACACAGTCCTCCCTGGTCTTGTCTTTGCTTCTCTACTTGGTTCAGGAGCTCTGGATGGCACCAGTTTTGCCCACTCCTTTAGTCCCTTCTAAAGGTTTTTCCTCTTCCACCACCTCAAAGCCTTAGCTGCTCTCTGAGCTCCCTTCAGCTGCTGAGACAGTGCAGAATGTTCCTCTCCCTCCAGGACTTCCTGTGGTCCAGTTGCTCTCCTCTAACCCAAGAACAAATAAAGCAGACACTGATCTGTTGCCCCAGTAATGCTCAAGACTAACTTTACTATAAAATTAATCTGGCAATATATAACCTGCATATGTCTTTTATAGCCTGCTGTGCTAACCTCTGAGTTGGACAAATGCATGTTTCCACAGTTTTGGTCCTGGTTTTAAGGAGTAAATTGCTATGTTTTGTGTGCTTATGTCAATGTCTCTCTCTCTTGTGTGCATTACATTGCATATTTTCACCTGCATCTAACTGCTCATCTAACTATATGATGGCTGCTTTAACTTACAAGTAGTGTGGTTTAAGGCTCTGCGTGCACAATGCAAATGACAGCATTATATATATGTACACACAAAAGAAAGAAATATATTTACTAGATTATTATGTAAGTTAAATATATTCTGACATTACCTTGCTTTTAGAAACCCAAAGCAGATAGCATTCCACTTTCTATAACACAATGATATATGAACAATTTTAATTATTTTTATTAGATCTTATATATTGATGTTTATCGGATGTACTAATAAATAATTTATCAATAGTTAAGAGCCTAATAGGTTATTAGGGGTGTTGTATCAATTGGTCACAACTCCTTTAGTAGAGATTCTGAGAAGAGTCTGTGACATACCATACATGCTTACACTATCAACTTATTTTCCATTTTAAAATGAAAATGCCATATAAAGCTTGATCCAAAATAATGCTTAAAGATATTCCCTCATTCTTCTCTAAAAATACTATCATCAAAATGTAAGTATAAATTAGATACAAATATGCTTACTGGCAGATGGGGCTGTTTATCCTGATATATTGTCTATGTAACTAAGGCCTTGGAAGTAAATCCTTGGTAGGAGTTTCAAAGTGAAGAGTATAATCCAAATATAAGCCAATAAACTTTGTAAAGACTAAGCCTTTGAAACTCAGGACAAGAAAACTCTCTCACTTCAGGAGTGATGTTTTTCTTTCTGTAGCTAAGCAATCACTTAGCTGATATTTGAATCTTAACTTATGTTTCCTGAAGTTGTTCTTTGATCCAATACTGCTCAGTCAAAATCCACTATTGTAAGTTTATATATGGGATAGAAAAGTGACCCCAGCATGTCACACCATGTGTTTCTCATGAGCTGTTAGCATGCTGTTCCCTTGGGAGTAGAAACAGCAGGATTCCCCTGTGTGCAATGATCTAGTGATACCATGGGGCTTGCATTTCTCTGGATCTTTAGCTGCTTCATGAAGACAAGACAGCACAGAAGATTATTTCTTTTTTCTGAACAACAGTAAGAGTTCTCTATCATCAGAACAACAGGCTTTTGAGTAAATGTGAGGATGATGGCTCGTTCAGCCTTGTGTTCTGGGGAAAGAGCTGGGTATTTAGTTAACCATCTGGAAAGTCTGTGAACTTGAGAGTGGCTAAATGATACTGCAAAGTGCAAGGCACCTTGGCCTGCAAACCACGAAGCAAATGCTGCTTTCATAGAATGCTGCCTATTTAAACAGTGACAGCACAGTGGAGGAGAGTGCACTGCACACACGTGCACACCCAGCAGCACGGGGCTCTGCAGCACAGGGGCAGGAGTGATCCAGAGGCAAACTGGGACTGGAAAGACAATGAAGCTTTAGTGATGAGGAGGACCAGCCAAGAAGGGCTGGTTCTGGTGGTGGGAGGAATCTTCAGAGAAATCCCAGCACTCGAGGCATTAGGGCTTTAGATAAAGAGGCTCCCAAGAGAGGGCTGAAGGTGATGGGGAGGTGGGTTGCAGGTGCTCTACTTCCTAGTTACAGCATGGATCTGTTCCTGCCTTTTCTGTGGAGGATGGAAAGTGCAGGGATGATGTCTGTTCCTATCAACTGTGGGGAATGAGATTATACGGGGGTGGAGTGGAGTGAGGAACAAAATGAAGGGATGGGTGAAAGCCTTAGGGTTCCCACAGACTCACCAGCTAATCTCCCGAGACCACATGTCTTGGAAGAGGAAGAGCTCACGCTAAGATGCCCGGGGCTCTTCCATTGCTGAGCTGCTCTCTCTGCCTGCTGTGGCACTGCCTCCCTTGGAGGAGATGCTGGGGAAAGGAGGAGACCTGGAGTTTTTGGCTGTCACACCAGATATTCACCCCACACACACTCCGGGTGCAAGTGGCAGGTCTGTAAGTAAGAATGGAAAAGCAGTGGCTGCAATTACAGGCCAGTGCAGAAAAAGCCTTCTTTTGCAAGTGACAGTGAGTTGATTTGGAAGAGCTGCTCCCTTCTCCTGCTCTCTCTTGATTCACAAAGTGCTATACAGTAAGGACGTGGTGAATGTAGTTGTTTCTGAGTTTCTTACTTAGCTCTCAGCACCTCCGAAAAGTTCAGGAATGACTTTCAATCAGGCATTTAAAAATTGTTTTTAATTTATCTAAAAACAGGCTGCAGAGTTTAATTAACAGATGCAGAGTAATAGTTATACCATTTTTCCTCTGCTATCAGCTTTCACTTTTATTTACGATGGGAGTCCCCCTTGTATCTCCTTTCCCACAGGGCCCACTATCACTAATATTTCTGTGATCTGTGAATAAACCAAAATTTAAAGTTAGTACTTACAATCAATGCAAATTAATGATTTCTTAAAAAAAAAATATATTTCAATCAGGAAAAGCAGCTTTGTAGTTGAAAATCCCATGCTGGCCTTAGAGTGGGAGTTTTTCCAGCCTCTGCTTAAATCCAAAAAAATACTGCAATCTTCTGGCACAGGCTCACTGTAATGCTTTAAAAACAATTTAGGAACTGTCATTGCTGTAATTACAGTAACTAATTACCATCCTTAGCAAACAAATAGCTTAACATAATACGCAAGCCGAATCAATTTTGAAGAAATGCAAATTCCGCGAGCGAAAAAGGGCATTTTGGCAAACCTGAAAGAGAAGGGGGAAAATAATACACTTTGTTTTATCTGCACATAATTCCCAGGGAATATCATATCATAAATATTTGCATTCAGTTCTTATCAAGACATTTGCATTTGCTTCTTATCAGTCTGCAGGCCGGACTCTGCCAGATAGAGAGTGGAGCTCCACACCATGCACATATTTCTAATGAATCACGTCTCAGGCCGAGAGAATATTTTGGCTGGAACTTTATCACTGAGATGAAGAGGTCATTTACTCTGAGAGTCAGTTCATCTTGGAATTGTCTTGAGATTTTGATGTGATTCAACCAACATTTTTAAAAATGAAAAAACCCAAACCGCCTTTGCCTTCTGTTCATTGCCATAGCACTCACCAGGTCTGAATGCTGGAGAAGTAGTTCCTCCCCCCAAATCAAAATCACATGGAAACAGGTTTGAGTCATATTTATGTCCCACACTCCATAACAAACAATGCTGCAAATTTTCCAGTGTACAGAAAAAGAATAAAGCAGTAACAGACTAAAAATGAAACAAGCCACACAACGGCCATTATCTTGAAATTTAATGCCAAGTCCTTTTGTAATACTTCAGAAATACATTTGATTAGTGGCAGTTTTCTCAGTAATGAGAGGAAATGTTTGTGTTGAGAAAACAGTCTCTCTAATGAGCCATCAGATTTCCTTAGCAGTTTCCCCAGAAAAAAAACCCCACACTTTTTTCACCTTTACATTATAAAAAGGGCTTCTCACCTGTAAGAAAAACAAGTGGAAAATGTCATAAATCTGAAAGTCACTTACATTTTTCCATTGCTAATTCAGCCGTACAAACAAAGGGAAAATGCACCAAAAGCACAGAATCTGCTTGATTCTGCTTTCTGCCTTCTCCATGTATTCAGAGAGGTTTTGTTTGTTTTCACTTGGAATAGAAGTGTTGAGCCCACAAATACATTCTGTAATGGCAAAAAGTCAGTCATGACCTCCTATACCTAAGTATAAAGCTGATAACTATTTCATGCCATCTGGGAAAAAAACCCTGATTTTGCACATTATTTTGATGGTATATTATTTCCAAATATTTTAATGAAACGGAGTAATTATTTTCTGTGACTTTGATTCTGAGCCAGAATACCACTTCTGTAGGTTTAAAAATTTATTTATACTTTATATTCTTGTAATCTAATTCAGAATTAAAAACAAAGTTTGTCCAAAAGCAGATGTAAAGCTATGCAAATTACCATTCTCAAGTTCCTGAAGTAGTTCAAGAGATCTGATCCTCACCTGATGCAAAAGGGGATTGTTGGTGCAGTGTTGCTGTTTACTCCAGCTGATGATTGGCACTATTTCTTTTTCTAATAACTTCTGGGAAGTTAAATCTCCCCTAGTGATCAATCTACTGTGTGGGGTGTGATTTCTTTTATGCGTTGTAACACAGCAAACAGATTTGTCTCCTTGGTCATTTGAAGTAGCACAAAACCATTTTTAAATGGATCTATTTTGTTCCTACATAATGATCCCTTGAAGTTAGTTTCACCTGATGCCCAAGTGTTCTACTTTGATTTATTTTCTGAAACCCATTGTGTGCTTTCTAGTTCATTATTATTCAAATGACTGATACAGCTCATTTGGACCAAGGAAAACATTGCCTCAGTGGTATCAGAATGATCTGAGAGCAGCTCCTGAAGCCATGCTGCTGTTGCCAGAGTTGGGGTGTTTCTGATAACACTCCGTGGCTGTGTCAGAGTGAACATTGTCCTGCCCTTTCCTGCTGCATTGTTTGGATGCATTGCTGCAGTGCTGCAAGCACGGGGCAGGGAACTTGATGCCATCCTGCAGGGATGAAGGGTGGGTATGTGCAGGAGGCACTGATGGAGATGTAAGTTACAGAAATCATCCATGGGTTGTTTCTAGAGAAGAATTAACATCACCTACATTTGTTTCTTGAATCACCAGGAACTGGTGGAAAAACCTCCAGCAGTAGAGACAGTGCCATCCTCACGATCTCTCAGAAATCTCCTGGGAATATGTAAATATCTCAGCTCCTGAATA
The DNA here is from genome assembly GCA_024611195.1 of Ceyx melanurus. Taxonomy (NCBI): domain Eukaryota; kingdom Metazoa; phylum Chordata; class Aves; order Coraciiformes; family Alcedinidae; genus Ceyx; species Ceyx melanurus. Next base: position 17,199 of record JANHGL010021379.1, read on the forward strand.
TTTCCCACACACATAAAATGTATATGAAGAGGAAAAATAATAAAAAAAAAAGAATGAGATTCTCTCTCTCTAATGAATTTCCATGAAATCAAATGTGATTTCATTGAAACCCAAAATTTGGTATTTGCTGTAAAAATAGAACAGCTAAGCTCTTGTTTCTATGCTGCTGAACATGTGTCTCTTCAGTCAGGGCTCATTTAGTCATTTTAGCTCACTGGGAGCAGTTTCATCCTCATCTGTGGTCCTTTTTCTCCTCGTGTCTCATTTTGAAGTACATTCGTGTTAAACTGGGACTAACAGTGTAGTGCAAAAGTCATTTTGAACATGCAGTTGAATTCCATAACTCATCTGGCCTAGAAATCATCTCTATGGTTCATGTTTTATCATTTGTTTTGAGCTCTTTCTTTGAGGTGGGAAGGGCTTACAGTTAAGAGCCCATTATCAGAGTGAAGGATGCAGGAAATCCAAAATATTTATGTTTGTTCATGGCACATGGACAAGAAACAGTGCTCAGGAAAAGGGTTTTCTGATTAAGTGATTGAAAACACTCTGGTGTATGTTAATGGCTTCTTCTGTCCAACAGATAACATCATCTTAGCCTTATCACTGTTCTTGAACTTATTTTAAACATTCTCCTGTGCTCTTCCAATTATATACTGTGCTCTTTGGCATCCTGTCTCTTCACTGCAAATCATCTCATTTGTTTGCTTTCTAATTTTTTTTTGCCAGCAGGTTGGGTGTTAAAAAGAAGCATTTAACGGATACTTGAAGTGAAAAAATACTTTCCTGAGTGAAATTAATTTACATGGAATTAAACTATACACTTACAGAAAGAGAAAAAAATTGGTTTTAAAAAGAATAGCGCTTGAATTTTAATACCTTGAGATCATTCTGACTGCATAAGCACTGGGAAAAGATAAAGAAAGATAGGATCATTATTTAAATGTATGCAGAAGAAGCCCAATAAGACAAAATTAGGTAAGATCATGGTAGATCATAATTTTTAAACCACTGACTTTGTCTTTTTGCCCAGGAGAAGTCACTCTGAAGGCTTTGGGAGCAGTCACAGCACCACTAATAGTCCCTTCCAAGGCACTTTTCATTGGGCAGGATCCCAAAGAGGTCAACAAACTGTGTTTGCTACTTCTGCATTAAATTACTACTGTCTGTGTCAGAGGTACCTCGTTGTGTAGGTGCAGCAGGGAGTGGGAAGATGGCTCATCCAGGAATTAGTGCAGAACTACAGCCTGGGTTTTTATCTCCTAGCCTATTGATGGTGCAGCTGATCAACAAAATCAACCATGACTTCACTGGTGGGAGAGAGGGAGGGAGAAGACAAGGAGATAGAGCACAGAGAGGGATGGCTGTTCTGAGTCCTGACTCAGGATTTCTCTGTACAGAAATGGTTCTCAAGCAGTGTCTAAAATTCAACCCCATCTTCCCCAAGACAACCAGTCTCTTCTGGACACAGGGAAATGTATTTAAATCCCTTCAGAGTGAGCTGGTCATTGGAAGAAATCCAGTATTTTCTTCTTTGAGGGATTAACCACCATAATAATATTTTCAAGAGGTAGGTTGCACCAACAGAGGCTACAATATGTTAAAAGGTGAGTGGAGCAGAAAAGGAGGCAAGCCAGGCTGTGCACCCTGGGTAGCAGAGTTCTGAGCCAGGGAAGGCTCTGTGGGTGAAGAGGTGTCAAAGATGTAGAGCCTGTTTACTGGCATTTATCAGCTGCCAGCAGGTGAAAGTTCCTACAAGGGACTTACTCTGTGTGTGCATGAAAACATCTGAGTCAAGGTCTGTGTTGCACATCTCTGTAGAATGACAGTAGGAGACTTCATTCAGCTGTTTATTCTCCTGAGAGAAAAACAGGATTGATGAAAATTTGCAAGGTGGTCAGTGTTAGAGCTGTTTTAATGTTTCTTTCTTTAGAAATTAATTGAAGATGGTCACATTTTTAAAGGAATTAAAGAATTGAAGACATTTTTGGTAAATATTCCCATTGTTTATTGAATTCTTTATTCAAGGAAAGTTTTCAGCTACACATAGCATTACTCTAACACCTCATCAAACTACTTGTTGAACATATTATTTGATGAAAAATGGTGAAATTTCTCAGATAATGTATTCCTTAAGTACTATTCACCCAGCTATAACACAGATAAGAGATTTTTACTAAAACACAGAGCACTTTAGTATCTTTTTGAATTGAAGGACCTGCATAAATATTGTGTTCTCTGTATAGAAGGGTATACATCAGTCCAGCTCTATTGAAATTACAGCAGATATACCCATTTCTGCTGATATGGATCCAACCCAGCCTGTAAGCATTGCATATGACATATTGACTTTTATACTAGTGAACATACCATGTACCCGCCCATGTCTCTTCTCTTATGTCTTTGTCTGACTTTGTGTAGGATGTACACATGAAAATCTTGATGCCTCACTGACAAGCTGGCATCCATTGAGGTGAAAGGCAATTTCTGTTAACAGGAGGCAGAAACATAAAACAAATGTTTAGGACAGGAAGTGAAGGAGAACTAATCCAGCTGAAACTCCAGGGGATTCCAAGCAGACAGAATAATATTTGCAGATGTGATTAAATTCTTTGTATGAATGACTTTTTCCCATGAATTTAGGAGTTGTTTTCTGTATCTTATTGTTGTTGCTGCAATGTGAACTTTATCATAAGCTGAACATCATAATATTAACATAGATAGTTTTTAGTATTTCCTTTGAATTTCTCAGAAAGTCATTGCAACCAGTATATTTTTAAAACACTGATGGAGGTCTATCATAATTAATAATATTTGTTGTCCACAGACCATAACTGATCACCTGAAGCTATACTACTGCTCTGCATTTCTGATGGATGGCTGAAACTTTTTAAGGCACTCTACCCCAAAAAAAAGGAATACCAAAGGATGAAAGATGAGTGCCAAAACACCCTACTAGTGTAAAGGTTAATGATGAAATTACTCAAAGTCTTGTGAGGCCTGGACATTATGAATAAAGTTTTCATCATAGTCTCAATCAGATTGAGCTACAGTGGCAGAAGAGCTGAACAGAGTTAACAGCTTATTTTTTTAACCTAGTCAGACAGCACTTCTTGAACTCATTCTTCCAACCATATCAATTGTCCAGAGTGTCCCAGAGGCCTCTCTCCACTCCCAGCACCCCTGTGCTGCTGCTGAGGTGCTGCTGTGGAGCACAGGTCCTGTAACAGAAGGGTGACACAGAGCTGCCCCTGTTTATCACGGCAGACATTGAAGGCAGTTTAACAAAGGGTCACTGGGCTACTTGACAGCTTAGTTTTACATCTTGCTTGCATGGGCATGAGGCCACCCTGGAAATCACAACTTACTGGCTGTAAGTCCTGTTTGGACTTTATTTCTCAGTCAGCAGTCAGTGTTGTGACAAAGTAAATGTTAATCTCAAATTCCCCAGTCTTGCTCCTTTTACTGAAACTCACTGTGGTGCTGTGAGGAAGTGACAGGGAAGGAAGAAGCTTTTGCAGTTACAGCAGGTGGTGAGTGGGAGCCCTCACGGGCTGCAAGCACAAAGGGAGAAGAGGCTGGGAGGACTGCAAGGGTCAAGGGGCAGGCCTGTGGACTGGCAGAATGCCCATGCCCCCAGCAGCAGGTTATATGGCCAGGACCACCCTTCTGTTTTCTTCTGGTTCACTTCCCACCAGCCCTTTCCACCACTGCAGTCCTGCCACATGCTTCTGAGTGTGTGGCCAACAAAGAAAAGTAGCTTGCTGGCAGAGAAAATCATTGTAAGGGGTGGTGATGACCAGTGTGGAAAAGTTTTGGACCTGACAGGTTTTCAAACTTTATATTTAAGCACCTATTCTATATCCTGATTCGTGTCCTAATGTCTTAGTTTAAACAACTATTATCTTATTTTAGATGTGAGACCCGGGACTTACAAGGAGACAAGAAATTTATTAGAACAATATATATGTATAAACAAC
>JANHGL010021380.1:0-15516 GCA_024611195.1 Ceyx melanurus
GAGCCTTGGCCAACCTCCCCTGCAATAGCTCCAGGGATGGGGCCCCAACCACCTCCTTGGGGAGCCTGTGCCACTGATCACCACCCTCAAGGGAAACAACTTTTTCCTGAGATCCAGTCTAAATCCCATTTGGCAATCTTGCACAGTTTTTTCTCCAAATTCTTCTTCTAACTAGGTATTAGAATCAAAAGCTCCAAAGTGCTCTCCAGATCTTTTGTGATCTCCACAAAAATAACTGGACTGTAAAATTCAAAGATTCATTACTCTTTCCTGTTCCCCATTCAAAGTTTCTGCTGTTCCTGATTCAAAGAGTTCTGAATATTTTAATTTTTAATCTCATTAAAGAAAGCAGTAAAAAATTAGACACATTCGTTCTTCTGAACTCACAATAAACAGTTGCACAGAGTCTTTTCAAAAAAAATCCTTTTGTTTTGGAGCATTTAAATAACAAAGGTCTCAGGACACACAAAAATCTACTTAACTGTTTTACTCCTTGTCTGATGATTTAAAATGTGTCATGTTGATTAGAAATATCCACAGTTTTGAGTCAGCAGAACTGCATATTCACCTTGCACCAGCATCAGTGTTGGCATAAAGTAAAAGCTTTGGAAAAGTCAGGAACATAACTTTCATAGCATCTATTAATGTTGTTTTTCAGAAGAACTGGACTCAAGTGTCTCTGTAATCACTTCTGCCTAAAATTAGTCCCAAACTTCATTATAAATGTCTATGCTATTATATTTTCAAATGATATGGAAGGAACATTTTTGTTTGAAAAAATGTTTTACCTCCTCCCCATCCTGTAATCACATCAGGTCTTATGTAGTCATTTAAATATAAGGTTGGGTTTTCCCACAAGGTGTCACCACAGATTAACTTACTTGCAGGTCTTTATCAAACTAATTTATATTTTCAGTTTTTAAGATATAAATAAAACATTCAGGTTCTCAAGATAGTACTAAAATAACTTATTAAAGTACATAACTTTTTAATGCAATACTTCTAAATACAGAAAATTACCACAGAGTAAAACAACATCTATTTTTCTAAACTAAAATAAAAAAAAAAAAACAAAAAAAAAAAAAAAAGATGAAAAAAAAAATTCGTTTCCCTTTGAAAACAACAAAAAAAAAAAAAAAAAAAAAAAAAAAAGAAATATTGACGTTTCCAAGGACATTTTCTTCATTTCTCCTTTGTTCAGCAATTAGTTCTATATTATGAGCACATCACATCAGGAATTGTCTCTCCCCTAAGCACTACACTAGATTTTACAACTAAGAACTCTTGTACATTAAAGATATTTCAGCTCTGATCCTGAAAGTGTTCTTTGGAGGTGAACTTGTGCTCATATGGTGCCCGGGGAAGCAAAAAGCAGGATCCTTCTGAGTATCAGAGCTTATCCTTATCCTCTCATTATTAAGACTGAGATACAGTTCCTGTGGCTTGCTGTTTCTGCTGCCTAATCCTTCTGGTCAATTGATTTGGACAGTAGAAACAGAGAAGTATTTATAAGTTAAAGAAAGTATTTTGCAACTAAGCATTAATCTCAGCTGCTCGGCACTGTCTGAATTAGAAACCACCACAAGAGAAATGTTCAAGTCCCCAAACTCTCCCACCTGCTCTGAGGTTTAATTCATTGCATTCACCAAAGTTAAAATAATTGGAGTGCATCTGTATTGAAAAAAATCTGCCTCTTAAGCATATTTTGTTTGCAAATAATTTGTTCATGCTCTGTGGGCCTAGTGATTACATGCCAAGGTTGGATAAGTTGGTTGAATTTCCCCCACATGCCCCACAGCTGTAAGGAAGGTCCTACTAAGCACAGAGGTGCTTCTCCCAGGAGTGTCGTTTTCCCTTCCTGACACCTGCTTCTGGGGCAGCCTGCACACCCTTGTTTTGGATAGGAGCTTGGTGGACAATAACAGGCTTAGTGTGCTGTAAACTGGCTGTTAGTAACATTATTTCTGCAGACCAAAAGGAATGAAAAACAAAGATAAGTGTATTTTTGCTACATTGTATGCAGTGGTAGCAGTGAAGAAAAACTGTTCAAAGAAAGCAGTTGATGCTGTTCTTACAGGTTGCTTGTAGCCACAGACACACCCTGACAGTAATCCTATTGCCACCAGTTGAAGGGAGAGATGTCATTTGATATTTTATTTTGGTATTTTAAAAGACAACCCAGATTCTCAACCCAAACCTATTTGCAGCACAATCTAGGATTCATATGTAAGAGCATTACAGAATAAAATGCCACATTATTTCTCAAAAGATAATTTCTCATTAAAGCACTTGATACTTTATGTCACTATTCCTTCAAAAATGACCAGTCTTTTAAGTGACTCTGAAGACTCCTGTTCCTGAAAGAGCATTTCTTTTTCTCTTTCTTGTCACTTAGTGCCAATTCCATAACTCAGGGGTGTCAGGTAATGGAGAGAGCACAAGTCTTACCTGCCTCTCCTTATCTGCCTCTGGTTCCATCCCCAGCTGGGCAATGTGCCATCATTCCTGGCTCTCACGAGGTGTCATTTGAGCAGCAGGCATTTTCCCTTCTCACATGAACCAGGAGCACTGCTGTTGGTCTTACCCATCCTTATCCTCATTTTGGCTTCTGTTTTCCTCCAAACAGCTTCTGTTCCTGGGCCACAAAGACCAAGACCTCCCCTTATGCAATATCATTGCATAAACATGTGCCCCAGTGGAGAAGAAAGGCATTCCCTCTGAGTTCCCTGCATTTCTTCACATAGAGGGAGCCGTCCCAAGGCTGAAGCCACTCAAAAGGCTAACAGTAGGTAGTGTGATGGGACACCCTTGCTGGTTGCTGTTAGCATTGATTAGCAAGGCAGAGATTATGCTTCTTCCCTCATCACTTTGCTCTTCCCTGTGTGCTGATTATCTTGTATCATATGGACCTTTCCCACTTAGACTTCCGACCCACAGCCATCCATAAAGACCACAGAGGAGCCCTGCCTCTGCCTTCAGGGGTCAGTGCAAAGTTGTTCCTCACCACACACCTCTCAGCTGACAGCAAGTGCATGATGGAGCAAGATGTGAACTAACCAAGCCACGATCTCCTTGGCACTGCAGTGGCAGCCAGCTCCCCTAGAGCAAGAAGAGGTTGTGGGATTATTACCTCTTACAGTGTGATTTTTACCTTACTTGGGATTTTTACCTTTTACAGAGGCTGCATCTGTAGCCATCCATTTCATGCACCTGAGCTGCAACCAGTGATGGAGTTCTGTATCTTCCTTGCATTGTTTGCTGGCTAAAGAGCTCTTGTCTTGGCCCTGAGACTTTTGATTTTTACTTTAAAATTACGGTGCTGTCAGAAAAGCTCAAGCAGCTTCACCAGAGCTGGAAAGTGAAAATGAATCATTTCAGGTGCAAAACCGAGATGTGAAATCTCTACTCCACAGATAAGGGTGCTTGTGAGATATCTCTCTACCCCAAAGCCTGAATGTTGGATGGGCTGTACTGCATGCCCTGACGGCTAGCAGTATGCATACAGAGATATATCAAGAAGAAGCAGGGAGATTAATAGTGAAAATTATGGTTTTAGCAATGCTAATGAGAATGAGAAACCTCTTTTTTTTTTTCTTTTTTTTTTTCCTTTCTTTAAAAGAAACACTGTTCTTTCTAAAAGGTAGTTATCTGAGAAATTAACTGGAAAAGAAGATTAGAAAGAAAAACATACTGTGGAAAGGTAAATTTCTGTTTGTTCATGAAATGTTAGTGCTACGTGCCCTTATTGAAATGAATTGCCAAGAGAAGAGCTACAGAGACTTTTTGGGTGAGCCACCTGGTAGGTGTGTAACCATTTCTACAATTTGGCATGGTATAGCACAAAACAAAGCTCTTGTCCTGTGAGTGCCAGCTCAGGAAATCTTCATCACTTCGTGGTTTTGTCACCAGTACAGTAATGCAAGATGTCTCTCTCTCCTTGTCCCAGCAATGGTAAAGCAATGAGTTCAGTCTCCTTGAAAAAGGAATTATTTAGTCCCCTTTGCAATATGGACCACTCAGGATTTTCTGAATGGGGAACTGTTTTGATAGAAAATGTATACTCTTTCTATAAGAGGTAAAGAAACATTGTGGTATTTGCTCTCATGGAACTGACAGAGTGAACAGGAAACCCACTGGCTTTGGTAGAGCTGTTGCTTCTTTGGGAAGGAGATGACTTTTTTTTTGGTCCCATTTCCTCTTCTTGTCTGAAAATATCCGCGTGCGTGAAAAAAACCAATTTTTGCTGGATGCATTTTGGTCTTGGAAAATGCAAAATTGGGTAGTTGAGTGCTTTTAGCAGTTGAGTTTATAATCAGGTAGTTACGTGTTTATAAAATGTTGGTATTTTCAGAAAGGTTAAAAGGTGCTTTCTCCACCACCAGAAGAATTACTTCTCACTTGCATGCCGTTACCTAGGTTCCTTCTTAGCCACTGAAATAACACCAAAACTTGGGCACCAAACTCAGAAGTGGTTTTCTGTGCTTTGACAACTCAGAGAGGGTAATTCCCACCCGCTGTAAATCTCCTGGACCAGTCACTGGACTATGCTGAACCATAACCTGTCTTTGGCTCATTTTTGACAACTTCAAAGGGAGAGCCAGCCTTTTAATCGTCCACAATACCATTTCTCCAGTTAAATGCTGCATTTGCTCCATGAGTTAGTGTCTTCACTGGTGGGTTGATCATGTGCCATTTGTTCTCTTTCACCTCTTCACAGAAATACATACCCAGTGAAGGGATCTAGGAAGGAAGTTGCCAGCAGAGTTACTAGCAGGGTCATTGCTTTGACATGAAATAGGGGGCTTTGCTACAGAAGAGAGTAGACCCTGAGACTATTCTGAGAGGAGAGACCATGACATGTTGCCACTTCTGAAATGAACTACAAACAGACTGGAGGCCTGTGGGATGAAAGGTGAACTTGTGCCATTACCCCACATTCATACTTGGATTTGATAATCAGAATATATTCACTCCTTTTTATGTCTCAACAGTGGTAGTGAAAATATATCTAAAAAATGAATTCTTTGTTTGGTCATACCGAGGCAGATGGTAAAAAAAACTGGCGTGAAGAATTCTGCCCCTGATGATAATGCACAAACAAAATTTCTAAAAAAACACACATTGGTGACCAAGTCTCAAGCACAGGCCCCACTTGTGAAGCTGTCAAGAAAACCCTTCTCCATTCTGTAGCTGAGCACCAAAGTTGTGAACTTAAAGTGACTTGAAAAACACACAGCTTCTTAAAGAGTGACTCAGTGCATGTAGCTGCAGGTTACACTCACAACACCACAGGGAGATGGAAGGCTCTGAGCCCTATTTCTAAAGGAAGGAGGCTAGTTCCAAATGGACAGATTTCCAGATATGCCTTTTGTCTACAGGTGTTACCTGACACTCACTTTCCAGAGGAATTGGATGAAAATCTTCCCCACTTAGCTGCTACTCACATACTGTTCACAAGGAACTATAAGCAACTTTTCTTTTGACCTCCAGTGCTTTACTAAAGCTTCATGAGATTCCCTTTGCAAGGAGAAGCTAATGCCCTTTGTATTGGTATGCAGTTACATGTCACCATGTAAGCAGGCTCCTTACTCAAAGTATAATAAAACAAAAAATAAAGTTTCCTGCTGAAAATTAAAAAAAAAGAATCTTACCTTTCGTACTGCTTGGGCAAAGTCACTCCTGTCTTTGGCAGGGAGCCCTAAGAGAGGTCGAGAGAAAGACATCAAGGAAGAACCATGGCCCACAATGAGGATGACACCTGGTACACCAGAAAAAGCAAAGCAAAGTAGTAAGTGGGTGCTGGACTGTCAGTTACCCATATGCATCTGCTGATGGGTATGAGGCTCTTTTGGAGCTCTTCATCCTTGCAGACCAATTTGATTATGTGTCAAGGTGTACTCTGCTGGTCCGAAAATGTCAGGCACATTATAGGCATATCAGATAGTGAGAGAAAGCATTCACTAGGAAAAGAGATGAAAAAAGCTTTTCAGACCCTAAACTGAGCTACATCCCCATGTAGAAAGACCAAGCAAAAGGTATACTCTAGCAAGTTAGGACTCTACTGTCTTCTGTTTAATTTTGCTTTTTCATTTCTATCTCATAACCTGCATGTATTTTAACTTACTGTAGCCCAGGACAAAGAGTCTACCCTAAGTTCTGTGCAATACCAACACCTCATGTTAAATGTGTCTCTGTTGGCAAATCTCTGCTGTTTCCTGTTACTGAAAGTGTCTGTTAGAACATGCAAAAATCTGAAACCTTTACCTTTGCTGGGACAGGCAGTGATGATCTGTTTTATAACCGCAGAGCTTCTGCTTACATACTCTTCATAATTTTCTGATGGCACGAGAGAAGAGAGTGCGAAATTACCCCTGGCAATAAAATCACAAATATATGTTAATCTAGATGGATACTGGGTCACTTCTAGCACTATTGAATGACTACACCAGAGAAAAGGCACTTGCTTAAAAGGATATACGTTTATCTACTGACTTGGCTGACATGCTGCTACCTGAGCTTGCATGGAGCATTATCTTACCTCACAGTAATTTCCATTAAATCTTACAGCTAAATCTCTTAGCTCATAAAGCACCAGATGCAGGGAAAATTATGGCTTAATAAAATTTATAGTTTGCAGTGGACATCATTTAAAGTAAGGGTCATGCCTAAGAAAAGCTTAAGCTTTGAGCCATGCTGTTGGCAAGGACCACTGCCCATCCAGGGACTACAGACTTGCAAAGCACCCAGATCTAGAAATCCTGACTGAGTTTAAACCAAGATGAGATGCTGATGATGTGAATGCTTTCAAGATTTGCTGCTTCAGTGTTCATCTCCTTAATAAACAAAGCAAATCAAAATAATTAAGAAGTGAGGCATATCTGCATTAGCTGGACAAATAGATAGGAAGGGCTTTCACTCCTAGAGTTAGAAAATAGCAGGTTTCCAGGGACATTAATCACTATGCACCACTCCTAAGTATCTCAGCACTTCCTCTACTGATAGCAGTCTTGCTTCTTTCTAAAAGAAAGAAGGCTCTTCCAAGTGCCAAGGCTCTTCAGACACTGAATAAATAAGGCCTGGACCTGGAGACTGCTGTGAATCAGAGCAGCCCCACAGGACTGGTAGGGTTGCTTTGACAGACACCATGCACCCTGAACGGACCCATCCCAAGACTCCACAGCACCTTCCAGGACACCAGCTCTGTCCAGCCCTGGAAGAAGGGCTGTGAGCTGCCCCATTCTGCTGACAGTGAGGAAGAGCCTGCAGGGCTCTGATATGTGGTGACTGGTGGTGCCAAGGGTAAGCAGCTGGGAACACCGAATTCCCCATGATGGGAGGCCCTGGCAGTCTTCCCAGAGCTGCAGGACAGGCAAAATAAGCAGCAGGACCACAGTCACTTTCTGCCTTTCAACAAGCTGCTGTCTTTGATCTCTACCCACACAGCTGATACTTGAATCAGGGCTTCTTGGCAACACAGTAAACCCTCTTAATCTATCTTCTCTGGGAATGGGAGGTGTTCACAGCTACAGCTGTCAAACAGCCACAGGTTTGATACAACACAGCGTGCTAATTATTTTTCTACAAACTTGCATTTAATAGTTAATTTCCTGGGTCTGGCTGTGAGCACAGAACAGTCTGGTTTGTGAGCAAGATGAAGAGCTAGCTTGAATTGGAGGCTTATTTCCTGCCTTGCTGTGGTTTGCAAGCACTCAAAAAACGCATCACCTCCCAAGTTGTGAGGGCCCCCAACAGTCCTCAGTAGCACAGTGTTAATCTTTGAGCACCTCAAAACAAAGCAACCTTCCTTCCTCCCTCACTGAATTTGCCACAAACAACAGTTATAGTGAAATGCTCTTATCCTCTCTACCCCCAAAAGCAGGAGGACAGCTGGGTAATGTTGGGCTCACCTCTCTCCCCCAGGCCCCATGTGACTTTGGACTGGGGTGCATAAGGGTGGCCTTTTCCCTTTCCCTTTCCCTTTCCCTTTCCCTTTCCCTTTCCCTTTCCCTTTCCCTTTCCCTTTCCCTTTCCCTTTCCCTTTCTCTTTTCTTTTTCCTTTCCTTTCCTTTTCCTTTCTTTTCCTTTCCCTTGCCTCTCCTTTCCTCTTCTAGCTGTTGCTTCAGTAATACAAAGGAGTAATGTTTCAGGCATGGAGCTGTGCTCCGTGACACCTTCCCAGCCTGGGCTCACCCTCTGTCATGGGCAGATCTCTTGCTGCTGCCTTGCAGATACTCAGCAAAGGGTTTACTAACCTTTACTAAAGGCATGCTTCTGAATTGCTGAAAACAGGTGTGTTATTCACCTGATAGGTTATTCCTTGTTTCTAAACGTGCTTCACATGAGCTGAAGGTAAAACCAAAACTCCTGATACCCGACACTAAGGCCTGTAATACAGCAAGGCTTGTGCATGAGAAACCATGAGCCTGACCTGAAGGGGACACCAAAGGAGGTCTGGTCCCATACACAAGTATCAGATATTTCTCCATGTGCAAGTGCACCCGTGTGCTATGTGCATGCACTTTCCCACATGACCATGTGTGTCTCTGTGTAAAAGCAGCAGACAAAGCAGACTTTTTGTGCAAGACAGCTGGCAGCATATTATATTTTTGGAAAGATCATGCAGAGTTGAATTTTATCAGAATCACCCTTTTTTTTCTTCTGTGTTCATAATGGCTTATTACAATTAAAAAGACACTGAGACACCTGAGGGGGTAAAAAATAAATAAATGTATATATATGTATATATATATGTATATATAGGTTTTAAACAGCTAGATATTGAGCAATTACCTGTAACTTGTGTCTATTTTGAAAGAGGCCTCTGCTAGTTCTGTCACAGTCATGAAGTTAGGAATTGCTGTGCTTGCTTCCCACTTAGTCCATCCAAACAGTCCTGGTTCCACCCTGATTTTGACTTTTTGATCTAATTTAAGCCCTGCAAAAACAAGAAATACATATTAAGAAGCGAAAGATACAGTTGAAGTGCTACATTCTACCTCATTTGCTGTGTTTGCATTAATGAAAGATACTTATTGTTAAACAAAAGACTGTTGTATTGGTTAAATGAAGCAAACATATTCTTGTCCAACTAATGTTAAGACACTACAAATTCTTACATTATTGTTATACCTAGAACTCTCCTGTGATCATCTGCAAGGTACAGGAGAGAACAGAAGAAAAGACCTCAGTGATATTTCAATCTGAATAAACTTTAGACAGGAAATGTTTTTAACATTTTTATATACCATTTTGCTCAGTGCTCCTCAGTGGAGCAATAAATTGTCCTACGGTGTTAGAAATGGAATTCTCTTGTCAAAAAAGACACATTATTTTGTTGATTATTCTCAAGAGAGCTTTCTGAGTGGTACTAGTACACAAAAGAAATGCACTATCATGGCAATTCTGATGTAAACATGGTAATGAACTGTGAGAAAAAAAAGAAAAGAATGATGAACAGGAGAGAAAAAAAAAAAAGGAGAAGGAAAGAGGTTCTGCAATATGAAGGAGTTAAAATAGTTTGACTTGCAAAGGCAAATGCTTTCAGGAGAATATTGTCTTCCCTCATTAATGTAAGTACCCATCAGAGCACTGGAAACATCTGCTGCTTGGCTCAGGATATTTTTTGGAAGAGGGAGCAGTGGTGATTTGCTGAGCAGCTACTAATGATGACTCCAGCCTGATGTGAAACGCCACACTTCCATGTAACATTAGATTCCATTTTAAGTAGTGAGGACTAGGCTTAATGAGATCAAACTCTGCAGACCGTACAGCAGGTTTATTACTGCCTCTATCACCAGCTAAACAAAACCACCTTGTCTTTCCTGCTTAAAAAGAACAACAAATAACCACAAATCATACATCTTCTTAATTACTCATCTCAGAGACTTCACAGAAGTTTGACTTTTTCAGCATGACAAAAGCACCTGGCCAGTGTTGCTGCCTTACCCTGCAGTATGTGTTGAGCTGTCTGTATGCAGCGGAGGGCGGGTGATGAGTACACAGAGCTGACTGTCACCTCCTGCTCCAGCAGAGCTTCCCCTGAATGGGAACAGCAAAGCCAGTTGCTCTTACACAAATTGTGATAGATGAGAAACTACTGCAAAATGCTGTCTGCAATGAACAGCTTAGAGCTCTTAAGGTTCATTGATGAGAGGTAAATACACTGACATCCCCTTCTATGGATTTTGGTTTTTTTCACACTGATGACTGAGTATGCTCAGTAGAAAGCTTATTCCAGGAGCAACAGCAAGTTTAAAGTAAGTGTTGAAAGATAGTTACAGAAGATTCACTAGAAATCTGCAAACATCAGTTAGGCATTTGGCTGTCTCCAAATACCTGAATCATCAGAGGCAAGCATTTACATCAGACTTTTGAGTTGTCACAGCCAGCCACGCTTGCTCAGGGAGCAGAAACAACTTCAGCTGGTGACCTGAGTCAGACTAGCACTAACATGTCTAGGTGACCCTGCTCTGACACAGCGATTGGACTAGATGATCTTTCAAGGTCTCTTCCAATCCCTAACATTCTGTGAATCTGTGAATCTGTTACACATACTACCCAACCACCATACCGCCAACACACCACCTGTGATGATGTGACCACACTCTGCTGACCTATAAGCTGATTCCTCTGGCCAAAGCCTGCTTCCCAAACCCTTACGTTTGCAGTAGGATACTATCCAACTTACCTGTAAGACTTGACTGGAAAATACCACAACAAGATAAAGGAGGATCATATTCAAAATGTTTCACACCATCTTTCCTCTTTGTCAGGGTGGAAGGGAAGTTCAGATCTGCTCTGTAGTATTTCCCTGAAACAAGGTGGGACATTTTGTCATGGCACAAGGGAGGCAACAGCTGAATGCACAAGCTGCATGTCATGATAATGAATTATAATGGCTATGTTCCTTCTGAATGATCAGAGGGCTAGTTCTGAAAACTCGGCCCAGAGTGACACCTCATCTTGCAAATGAAACAGGTCAAGGCCCGTTCTCTGACCATGAGGGCAAGTGATGAAGCAGGACATTTGCCCAAGGAGCTAGTGTCTCTTCCCTCCACCTCAAACACCTATGTTTCTATCCACTGGGCACCCCTTACGGTCTACGGTTTCCCCATACCTTGCTGGGAATTGTGTGGGAGAGACTGCCATCAGCCAAGACTGTGACAAGGAGACAGGAGACAGCTAATAACTAAGCAGTTTGAGGGTTTATGGGAAATGCTTGTACTCAGATGCCTGCATGATTATTTTAGTACTACAAGCATAGCGTCCCACTGATGAAAAAAACCTTGTTGACTGCTATTACCTTAAAAGAGATCACATTTCAAGGTCGCAAAACTGGCTTGGGAAATTACCCATCGTAACAAAATAGCACCTCTTCTGCAAGCTCTGAAGGAGCAAATGGGGGAGGAGGAGAATGAAGACAGGAAATTGTGAAAATACTGCTTCACAGGGCTCAAACGAAACAAAAATCCTCTCCATTACCAATATTATTTTACCATTGCCAAAATGACAAAACCTAACATCTCCACTGAATAAAAATGAAACCAGTGACTTGATTATGCAGCCAGAAGAGTTACCAGCCTCATTATATAATCTGTATTTCCCTTATTACATGAGATGTCCAGCATAACAAAGGAAACTTTTGATATAAAGTTCTCCCTTCTAAACACCCACCTTCTTGTTCCCCTCCTTCTTCTTGACACATATTTCCCTGTTGTGGGTCAGTTTTCTTCACCTCAGAGAACATTTTTGAGAGAGTGGGTCAAGAAATTTAGCTTTTAATTCAGCTCCGTGCTGACATCTCATTTCCACTATGGTTTGCTATTGCTCTTCTTCCCCAGGTTTGACTGGTGACATACTGTGACTCTGATCAACAGCCTGTGATTCTGACTCAGGTTTGGAAAACTGGAGGGGTCTTATGACCACCTTGTGTAAGAAGTAGTAGAGATTTTGAGGTGATTTGTACATCCATCAGTGAGACACACAGTTGTCAGTACCACAAGAGCTTTGCTTATTCTGTAGAGTTTATCCAACATAAAAGTGAAGGACTTCAGGGCAATATGAACTGGTTATGACCAGGTCAAAACAGTGCAGTTCTGTGTATGACTTGCAACGTTACTCACTCTTTTGTGCTAGTATTTACATTTACGCACAGAAGACTGACTATCTTCTACCTGTTACAGGGGCTAGTTGATTTTAGTTCTGATTTGTTAAGATTCTCCCATTATCTTACCATTTGCAGTCAAGCACTGTTGAAGCCATGATTTGCCAAAGACCTGATCAATGCTCTCCCCATGGCGCATCACCAGCACACCTCTGCGCATCTGGGCATTCTGAGACAGCTGTGGAAAACCAGTTTGTCGTTACCATATGATATAGAACCTGCGTGAAAATCTGGATTCCTGAACACTGCCTGACGGAGGAAGGAACAGCAAACCTGTTCTGGAAGGTTTATAACAATCACAGAGGGGAAGAGAAAGGAGATGCTAATAGATGCCTATCTTTGGGACAATAGTAAGCTTGACTAGATCTCCACTGAAGGCAAAATGAAGAAGATCCCTGTCCTTCATGGGCTACACAATAAGTTTTAACTCTTTGTTTACACTAGTGAAAAGCAGTGACGACTACAGATATTTTAATTCCAGTATGGGAAGGATTTATCATTTTGATTGGTATCATATTGTTGATACAAACAAAAGTGGAAATTAACATTTCTATACCAGGCCTAACACCATTTGTCCTTCTTTTCTTAGTGAAAACACTACTCTCATATTTTTATAACTGTGTGGCCACATCAACAGTGAACACAGTTCTCCTCTGAGGCCACTTTTAAAAATTCAGACTGCATGGAATTAGAAATCAGCTCTAAGTAGTTTGGGGGGGCGTATACAATGCACATTACAGATAAGATAAGGAGGAACAGGTCAAAGGCTTTCAAACTTTCTCAGCAGTAACACATCGCAGCATTACTGCTTCACCACTGAGGTTAGTGATGTGTTGTGTGTATCTTCAGCAGCAGAGATAAGAATTCTTAAGAAGTGGTATGAGATTTAGATTCATTTATTCTGCTAAAAATATTGCATTTCTGCCATGAAACACTAATCAACTGCCACAAGATCAGGGTTTAAAACTAAGGTTTTGTGGTCTTGCTCTTCTGCTTTGAGGAATTCAGAGGCTAGGGAAACTCTAGACTGGAGACATGCACATCTGCAAAATATGTTCCTCAAATCTGACCTAGATAAGAGAGGACAAGCATGATCAAGACCCAATGGAAGGATGTGTGGCATGAAGAAGTTTCTGTCCTACAGTCATATATACAGCATCCTGGGAGGCCCCAGGACAGAAGTTCTGTCAAGGGAACTTCCTTGAATTTTTCTGATATTAACACAAATGAACCCTGGGGTTATCTGGGGCACAGAATAATTAGAGGTCTGGAACACCTCTTCTGTGAGGACAGGCTGGGGTTGTTCAGCCTGGAGAAGAGGAGGCTCCAGAGGGACATTATAGTGACCTTCCAGTACCTGAAAGAGGCTTATAAGAAAGCAGGGGAGGGTCTATTCACAAGGATTTGTAGTGACAGGACAAAGGGTAATGGCTTTAAGCTAGAAAAGGGTAGATTTAGGTTAGGTATTAGGAAAAAAATCTTTAATGGGATGGTGAATGATCACTGGAATGAGTTGCCCAGAGAAGTGGTGGAGGCTCCATCCCTGGAGACATTCCAGGCCAGGCTTGATGAGGCTCTGAGCGGCCTGAGCTAGTTAGAGATGTCCCTGTTTATTGCAGGGGGGTTGGACTAGATGAACTTTGGAGGTCTCTTTCAACCCAATACATTCTATGATTCTATGAAATGTGCTGTGGTAAAAAAAAAAAGAGTCTTCACGTGTTTTTCTCTTCCTACCAGAAGAGCAGTGGAAAACCTGTGCAAAACATGGTACATGTTGATTTTGAAACTGGGACAAAAGTGTAATTTCATCATTGCTGGTAACCATTCCAGCTATCTCTTTTCTTGCTGCAGTTCTATGAAGTTATTTACATTAGCTATGTGTCTAAAAATACGAAAGAAGGTGTCTAAGATCTAAGACCACATAAACCACTAACATGACATCAGTAGAATCTGGATGTAAAAAGAACAATGAATAATAAACCTAATTCTGCTCTAGTTACTGTGCTATGAACCTATGTGAAAGTCATGATAAGTTGTGCCTGTCTGAGACCACTTTTCAGACCTGTTGTCATATCTCTGCACAGCTTGCCCAGTAAGGGCTGTGCACACAGAAACCATATTCTGTGATATTATGAAAGGAACAAAAAGAGTTTTATGAAAGAAAGTAAGAGTAATGTCCATCACATATGTTACAAAATATGTGTATGTGTGTGTATATATTTATATGTATATATGTATGTGCATTACAACATAAAATGAAAACGTGAGGGAGAAAAAGGAAGCTACAATTAAATTTACTAAATGTTTTTAATTAAGTGCATGGCAAAGATAAGAATTAGAAGAAACAATTACCTGAAGAGAAAGTACATTAACTACACTTCTTGACATGCTAGGATTATGGACTTCCCCATTCAAATTTTCATTAGGTTCATTTTCAGTTTGGGTGAAGAATCTCAAAGCTGTAACAAAAACATATTCCCTGTAGAAAAAGCAGAAGCAAACAAATGGGTGCACACACAAATAGAAGGGATTTTTAAAGTAACGATTTTGTCTACAGGCATGTGGAAGTCAGGATTCATGGTCCATTTAGTATTTTTTGCACACTTGCAATCCACTTCAGTGCTATGATGGCATATACAGGGTGTAACCCTGTAAAGCAGGAAATGCTACCTAATTTCCTCCTCTCTGTCTCTGAGACACCTCCCTGCTTAGAAAAATCAACTTTAATCTGCAAGTAGCATCAGCCACACTGTCAGCTACAGAGTAAAGCACAGGAAGCCAAAGAGATGCCTGCTGATAAAGAGTAAATCAACAAGGCTAAGGTGGGCTCAAGGTGGTGGAATAACCTTTGTGTGGTTTCATTTCAAGTTAACTTTGCAAGCTCTTGAAATGACAAAAAGTAAGGAAGAAGAAAGCAGTGAACCAGGCTGAAGGCTCAACCTGCCTGGCCGAACATGGTCTTTCAAAATTCATTAGGATGTTCAAGTTCTTCAACTGTGGGTTCAAACAGGGGTCATCCCTTGAGCAGCTGAACTAGTGAACTCTGGGTGTCTGTGTCCTAACTCTTTTCTTTCAGAAGTCTAAGCATCCCAACCTGATCCCAGGACAATGTGCCCTTGCAGCAAAGAAGGCCAATGGATCCTGGGATGCATTAGGAGAAGTGTGGCCAGCAGGGCAAGGGAGGTTCTCCTCCCCCTCCACTCTGCACTGCTGAGACCCCACCTCGAGTACTGTGTCCAGTTTTGGACACCCCAGTTCAGGAAAGACAGAGATTTGCTGGAGAGAGTCCAGTGCAGGGCCACCAAGATGCTGAAGGGAGTGGAGCATCTCCCTGCTGAGGAGAGGCTGAGAGA
>JANHGL010021380.1:15616-37997 GCA_024611195.1 Ceyx melanurus
TCATCCAGTGACAGGACAAGAGGCAATGGGTGCAAGTTGGAGCACAAGAGGTTTAGGGTCAACACAAGGAAAAACTTGTTGCCAGTGAGGGTGCCAGAGGCTGGCAGGGGCTGCCCAGGGAGGTTGTAGAGTCTCCTTCTCTGGAGACACTCAAGACCCTCCTGGATCTGTTCCTGGATGACTTGGTCTGGGTGCCCCTGCTCTGGCAGGGGGATTGGACTAGATGATCTTTTGGGTCCCTTCCAATCCTAATATCTGTAAATCTGTGAATCCCTCTCCTCTGCTCACACTGTCTCTGGCTCCCACCTGGCAGCCTACAGCTCATGATGAGGAGGAACGTTTCCATGGCTCCCCAGCAGGAAAAACAGCAGGCATAAAGCAACACCCACGAAACCCCAATTTACCTGTGCTTAACCCACGTGTCTGACTCGTTGGCTCTCTCAGTGTAGTTTTCAGGAAGAAAACCCCTGCAGCCAGTCCGATGCGAGGTCCCAATCACCCAGCCTTCACTCACAGCAGACTGCTGCGTAGGGTCAACATAGATGAAGTCCCCGGCGTTGATCATGAGTTCGTCAATGTTCTGAGGCTTGTACTGGAAGAGGACCCTCAGTGTCTAGGGGAACATGCAGCAGGGTCAGGTTGATGCCTGAACCCTTCTGCTGTATAGGCCACAGAAGTTCAGGAGATGTTTGCTCAACTACCTATTGGACACAGCGACCAGTACTATTTTACACACTGCAACATGTTCTTCAGAAGACAGAGAGGAAGACACTACTGCATTTATAATATGTGTAAAAATAGGCCCTTATTTTACATGAAAAAGGTGTGGTTTTTTTCCACTAACTAGTACAGACTTACTTGAAAGCAAACATAGCAAAAGCATTAGCAGCTATTTTTATGATTACTTGTAGCTCTCCTGAATCCAGCATAAGATTTGTGACAAAGCAATGTACTGACCTGACAGAAAAATTTTGATCATACCATAATTTAAATTTGGAAATGAAAACTGGAAAAATGCTGACTAGTTTTAACTAAGAGTCTTTTTAGCAGAAATCTTCAGTGAGAGCTATGCCCTGCTCACTGATTTTTAATCAGTGCATTTTTTATCATGTCTGTGACAATCAAGAAAACTAATTTCGCTAAATGGAATTTTACTGCCAAGTTGTGATCTGGCAAACCCTAGATCATAATTTCCTGTCTCTTTCATTTTCTCATGTCATAGTAGGATCAATTTTTTTTCTGCTGGAGTTTGGAATGAGACCTTGCTGACATGCAGGTCAGGCAGCCTACAATAAAGGTATCTTCTGATTTGTGAGTACAGTTCTTCAGTACAAAGAGGTACTGGAAACAGCTATGCTTTTTGAAATACTACTGTGCACTCACTGAATTTCTCCATCAAAAAAAAAGGCAAGATGACTCTAGCAAAGAGTCCGGCCATGGGCTTAGGAAATTATATAAATGTGATGACAGTACCTGGTTATGCACAAAACGCATATCCCGTGAGTAGAGAGCAGCTACCCACTGGCAGGTCTCCCCTGGGTTAATACATTTAGCCAATTGTTCCAAAGTCTTCTGATGGTGAGGATAAAACTTGTGAGCCAAGGTAAGGTGGAGCTGCTTTAGACAAGGCTTCACACAGCAATCTAGGAAATAAACAATTGTGTCACAACTTAGAAGCAAAGGGCATTTAAAGTTCCTCTTCTTATTTTATGCCACATACTTGGCATGATTCAGGAAATGTCATAATAATTATGAGTAGAGTATATCACAGTTTAGCTGAAAAATGGTTTTGCAGAATGTCATGGTTTTAATCATGCCAAAATAATTCACAAATCTGGACCAGATTTGCTTCCTGGCTTTGACTGTGAGAAAAAAACAGAATTTGAATTCCTCTCCCTGTTTGCCACATACTGAACTTGTTTGTCCCAGACAAACATAATGATGGTGCTATGGCCCTTCAGTCTCCACTGGTGATGTGGTTTCTCTTGGATGTCACTGGTGTGGGTTTTAAGATCTATTTCTCAGGGATGCAGTTGGGTCATCAGGCTGGGCCATAGCACCATGGGAATGGTGATCAAAGACCAGGGGCCATCATATGCCTGCCCATCTTGGGTATCTCAATCAGTGGCCTACCAAGTTACACAACCAATATTTTCAGCTTCTAGATAAAAGCAGTGTGTTTTTGGGAGTCCAAAACATACTATATCGTTACCTTAGCCATACTCTTTTCAAATGTATAGGAAGAATGGGTGCTTGCTGGCAGCAAAACATCATCTAAACTCCCATGTTGACACAGGAATTTTTTTCTGTAACATGCCTAACCATTTCTGCTAGACCTATGACCCACCCATTTTCCCTCTGTTGTCAGTACTACCTGCCAGGGCTGAAGCCTCTGATGAGAATGCCTGAGCAAACTCTTTGAGGATATTTGCATGGCTGTCACCAAGGAAGAAGCCAAGGTAG
Source organism: Ceyx melanurus (assembly GCA_024611195.1). NCBI lineage: Eukaryota > Metazoa > Chordata > Aves > Coraciiformes > Alcedinidae > Ceyx > Ceyx melanurus. Next base: position 18,080 of record JANHGL010021380.1, read on the forward strand.
CTGGTGGATGAATGTAGTGACAGGGAAATGGATGGTGGAAAGCACTGTGAAAACCTGTCACCTACTCGCTTTAGGGTGTCATACAGTATTTCCACTTTCTGGTCTTCACACTGAAAGAAAACAGAGGAGGAGCAGGTTTTACCCATCAGCTTAACAGCGACTATCATAGCCTGTTTTTTATTGTAGTATTAGAAAACAATAAGGCTATTAGACTTCCCAAGAAAGACAACACACCTACAAACTTACCTGAAATTCCTGGTATCAAAATCAGTAATACTGGGTGTTTGATCAGTACCATAACCTGGTGCTATCATAGGAGATGAAGCCTTCTATCAAGGGATGTGCAGTAACCTGTCTGAAATGAGGCAGGGATCCAGATTTCCCTCTTCAATTCTAAGTAAGAATCAGTGTTACTGTTATCCTACAGTCCTTAATTGAAGTCCTTGATAAATTTTCAAGATCTCAGATGCTGAGCAAGATACCTAGCAAAATTAATAATGTATCTTTGTCATTATGATCCGTAATGCTCTGATCACAGCAAATTAAAGGGTTGTACAGAGCCTTTCTTCCACAAGAAAAAAAAACAAACGTGGCAAGCAATTGCAGATATGGAGAGACAAAGATGGAATGTATGCTATCCAGCTAAAGATGGGATCATTTCTCTGCTGCTTTATTCTCCACTGCAGAGCTTTTTGCCCCATTTAGCCCTTACACTGGGTCAAGCTGCTGAAGGGGAAGAGCAGAAGAGAAGAAAGGAGCTCCTGCTTAGGCTAGCTTTCTTTCTCATTTCTCAGACCACAGGGAGGAAGGATGCACCAAGGGAGCACTGGGCAGATGGGGCAGGATAGGTGGTGTGTTGGCACTACAGTATGTGGCTGTGGTGGGATCCTTCAGCAGTACAAGTGCCATGCAGAAGGCTCTTCTGGGGTCAACTAGTCTGGGAGCTGCAAGAGACATGGGCATTCAGGAAACAGGAGAAGGCTGGCTTGGAAGAAGGAGGTGGGAGCCAGGTCAGTAAGTCTGCTTTCTACCTGTGAGATGCCCAGGTCAGCTATTGCTGACAGCTGAGGAGCAGAGAATGGCACCTGAGAATGCATTTATACCTAGAAATACACTACCTGAAACAATGCTGAGGTGTGTGAGGTGAGGCTTGTAATCCAGTCATCCCTTCCAGGGGCAGTCTTTTAAACTTGACACCTTTCAACATCATGACATTCATTATTAATTATTTTTGTTGTATATAATTGTGACTAATGGGTGCAGGGTACCCTATTCAATATTTTGCAACAGAACACTCTTATTTTCACTGCCTATACTTAATGGCATGGTTTAGCATGAAAGTATGATTGATTAACATAATAATTTTGTCCTGATGCCCTAGCTCAAGTGTGTTTCAGCACAGCTCAGCTGCAGCTGGGGTTATGTGCTGCACCATTAGCATGTGAAAACTGGATACCAGTTGGCTCCAGATTTTTTCCAGGCTTTTGCTGGTCTTTGTTGATCCTGGAACATTTAACCATTGAGGGGAAGCAGCTCTACTGAGATATTCTCTACAGGGTTACCCATCATTCAGAAGGCCAGCTAGGAGGACAGTATCATCTCCAGAAAAACAGCCCAGCATGAGTCCAGCTCAGGAGCCTAACTTCCATGTTAAAATACTGACCAAGTGACTCGATTGCTCTGCCAGATTCCAGTCCAATTCCCCTTGCTCCTTCCATCTCTGTGCATTCTGCTTCTCCCTTTTTCACATAATCCAAGCTTCAACAGAAGATAAAGTATGGGACATAGCACCACAGCAATGACCTTCTGGCTGGGGCGTTCTGAGGGGAGGCAGGAGTTTCCCTAAGGTTCCCATAGTCACAATACCAAAGCTCTCTGCATCCTATGGTAACACTGTCACCTCTGCACAGCTGACTGAAGGCAGCCATTGCTGTGCTGAACAAGAAAGTTTAACGTCCTAGATCAATGCAGCAATGGACACGGTTTCTGAAGCCTGCTGATAGATGCATATGGGGAGCAGTGCTTCCTGCTGACAGGTCCCTGTGCAGCCTGGACTGCACAGGGTTGCTCTACACAGAGGCTAAATGTCTGTCACTCAGCTGGCCCAAAACATCTCACTAACCCCAGCATCCAATTTTTAAGTATGCTGGGGCATGAGATGGGTAGCTGAGCTAGATGGTGGCAAGAAAAGCACCCAGTGCCTTCACAGGGTCTGAACACTCAAAGATTAAGCAAGCACCCCTGGACCCCAGTCATGTCAGTTTCATTGTGAAGGAGAAATTCTGGTGTAAGACAAAGGCAGGTGGCCCAGTAGCTGATATTTAACTCTTACACATCTTTTGTGCCTTACTGTGAAGAAATCGCAGAGAGTGATGTGTGGAAAAATCTCATGGGCTCTGTTTTTCCCACACTGGAGCTTGCTTTCCTTCCAAAAGTCTTGCAGGTGGTTCTGCAAACGGCCAGTGGGACACAAGTAAAGAGCATACTCCTGGGGGATTGGGTCTTCCAAAGAGGGATCATTGCAATGGGAGTGCAACCTGAAATAAAATGTATATCAGAGAAGGTAGGAGTGTGCACCACTTACTTTTATTTCCTATGCCTGAAGAAAAGGAAATACAAGGTTGCTAGGTTCTTAGAAACAAAAAGCTAAAACAAAAAGGATCAGGACTAAAAAAATGTTTTGACTCTAATGCCATCTCCCTCTGACCATCAGCTTTACAGCTTATTTTGTAATGAGCCTTTCTTAAGGGAAAAAGACGGGCTGTCTGCCTTCAGCCATTGCCATTTAATATTGTTACTGTATGCATTTGTAATGGCAGCCACAAATTTGCAGATATTTTCCATGTTTTCTTCCTCCTTTCCTTTGGGGTGGAGAGTCCAGGTTCTTCCTTCTAGCTCCATGCCTATTGCCTGTATGGGTGCACACCACATGGTGCAAGCACTGTGCTGAGGCATGGAGGATCCCAAGGGTCATTTCCAACCTGTATGATTCTATGATATTCATCCCATGGGTGCCTCCCGGTGCCTTCTCAGATGTGTCCCAGTGCATGCCCACCATCCTGGCTTGGAGTCCAGGAACCCCTTGCTGAGGCAGTGAGGAGACCTTGGCAGCCATGGCCTTAAATAGGCAAGAGTCTTAAAACATAGAAGTGCCTGCCCAGGGCAGAAAATCTCATTAATTGACTAACACCACTGTGGTAAAAGTAGCTGCTTCTGCCCAAAAGTGACATTTCAGCCCCCGGCTTTTTTGTTTTATACTGGACCTCACTTCCCAGAATAAGTACAAATATTCTGCATGAACTAAAACAATCAAAAAATAGAACCCAGATGCAAGGGCTTTTATGGCAGCTAACTTCAAATTCAGTGACAGAATCAGCACGAGCAAGCACTTTTAGCCAGGTTTAATGGGAAAGCACTCCATAGAAATCACATGTACTCACCATTTTGCAGCATCTTCTATTGTCTTTTGTCCAGTAGCAGCCAAGGCTTTTTGCCTAGAAAAAAAATCCGAAACAACAGAAACAAACCACCCAAATGAAACATTGAAGTAACAGAAAGAAAACTCCTATAAAGAATGAGCATGCTGTGGTCACCAAGTCTATTGTCCAGCACAGACAGGACCTTTAACAACTAGGTTACTCTTGGCAAATATTAACACTCTTGAAGCCCTTCCAACAGGTTTTTCAACTGCACGTCTTTAATTCCTTGAAGACCTGTCCTCCCCACAAGATGCCCTACTTTGTATTCTGGAGGTGTTTCCTTATCAGTCATACTGACTATGGATTTCCTTAGGATTGGATAAAACATCCATCCATGCAACCTAAGAGCAGGATTTGCTCAGTTTGTAGGATAATATTCTGGTTCAAGATGCCAGGCCCAAGCCCATACATATAAACAAAGCAAAACATAGTGGGGTTTGAAAATCTGGTGTGAGGATCTCCCATAGGCCAGCTGAGAGCCAGGTAGAAGCCACCAGCTCAGTTCAAGTTGAAGGACAATACCTCACATTTCTCTGTTAATCCAACTGTCATTCTCTGGGATTGGATTTGATTCATATTTCCTTTTTTCACTAGAGATTTCTGAATACTAACTATGTGCTTCACATGAACAAGTCTTTGTGACAAAATGCTAAGTGAAGGATTCCATCATTGAAGTAGCACCTGCACCCATGAAACACATTTCCAGCCCTCTAGCTCACTTACAAATGTAGACACAGTGGACATGGAGGAAAATGTGCTAAATTTGCATATGCTCATCCTTTTCCTTTTCTCTCAAGGATATCCTTTCTGTCCACTTGGATCTGAGGGAATTGATTCATTTAATCTCCCCACATTTTTATTCTCCATTCTAGCCTTCTGTTTTCTCTCTAGTGGAAAAACTACACATGGGCTTGTTAAAAAAATTCCACAGAATCATAGAATTTTCTAGATTGGAAAAGACTTTTAGGATCATCTAGTCCAATCATCAAACTAACACTGACAAGACCTTGACTAAGCCATATCCCTAAGCACTATATCTACATGACTCTTAAATATCTCTAGGGATAGGGACTCAACCACTTCATGGGCAAGCCATTCCAGTGCCTGATAACCCATTCTTTAAAGAAGTTCTTCCTAATATCCAATCTAAACTTCCCTTGGTGCAATTTAAATGTACATATGTGTATGTAGAACCATTCTATATTGTGGACCCGATGTGGGTTAGGGCTAACGTGAGTCCACTCAAGATTTACCTTCTGCCTTTCTTCTCTCTAAAATAAACCTACTATGGCAAAATCAATACAAAAACATGAGCTAGCTGGTCCAAAACTAGGCTGTGTCCTCTGTGGTTGAATAATGCACATTTCTTCTTCATGTTTTTGCCCTTCTCCATCACATCAAACACAAGCACCTGTGTTTCTGTCATTCTCCCCATGCAGCCCTTCCTGCCATATGCTGTTGAGATGTCAGCGTGTTGCTCTGCTCAGCCAGTGATGCCAGACTTTGTGACCCACTTGCTGCACCTCAAAGTGAGTGTTTCACTGCTTCGTGCCAAGCTACCCCTCACACTCAGAGAAGCTCTGTGCAAACAGTCCTGAAGCCAGATGGAATTTGACTTCAGCTTTTCTTTACCATAGGGCCTGCAAAATTATAAGTGTACTAAGACAAGTGAGACCTGATACCATGGAGCTTCATGCTGTTCAGTACTATATCCTTACTTCTTTGTGCTTGTTCCCATCATTTGTCTTATCATATACATTGTCTGTAGGATGCTTTCCAGCAGAGTTTGTAAAGCCCTTAGTGTCAGGAAAGCAATAGGCTGTGACAAGACATCCTATGCTTTCAAAATGAGCACTCGAGACCGAAAGATAATATATAGAATAAATGCTGTATGTACCAATTTGTCTTAGATAAATGGTAGCAATAAACAGTTGAAAATCTATATTAAAAATAGTGTATTTACAGTGAGAATAAAATGTCTCCTCCCTAAAGCAGAAACTGCTGACACAGTTCTGTGTATGCACAAGGGGAGACCCAGTTTGTTGATCTGACGCATGATCCTCACATATTTGGTTTTTGGGGAAATGTTGTTTTGTCATACTGGTTCTGCAATATGAAAGATTTTGTAATATTTCTTCCTAGCCTAATTTTTCTCGGTGCAGGGCATCTCAAAAGAACAACTTTTCAATACTTTCACTTACAGTTCAATTGAGGAACTAAGAAGGATGCTAAAAGATTTTATAAAATGCAATCAAAATTTTGAATGTCTTAAAGTCAGTAAAAACAAAGAAGTTAAAAAAGAAAAGGCTTTTGGACATCTTGTCATTTTATATTGATTTGCATAACACTTCTGTCACAGTGTTTTGATTATGACCTGGAAAACACAAAACCATCTCAGTAACAGCAGAGAGTGTTTGAACAGGATTTGAAGATCACATACAGGACAAAAAAATAAAAATAGGTATTACTTTGGGGTGTCCAAACATAGTGTATTACTAGAAAAATGATGAGCCAGGTCTTCAGTTACATAGCTATAATACCACTGTGCATAAATGCGAACAAGGGACCCACAGTTTCCTCAAGACTTGTGCACATTGTTTCAAAAGTTGATCTGCTAAACACAACTATTCCTAAAAAAGCAACACAGCTCTTACACATGGAACCTTCTGAATTTGCTTAATTTTCAGTCAAAAGGAGAGATAGTGCTCTCCTTTATAAAATATTTTTATGAGAGATTCTTTGACATTTAAATAAAAATATGTATTTTTTTTAGCAGTTTGAACCGAAGTGTCCATACTTGCCCTTCAGAAACTGGAAAATCCTCCCCCAGAACTCCCCTGTCCAACCAGAGCAATGTGTTGGTGAGAATTGACCACATTTATTATTTATTAATTTGGTTAGCTGTCACCAGTTAATCTCTCATCTATGGGGATTGCCAAGAATGGTGCCTCATTCTATACTGTTACATTTTCCAGGAAGGAGATGCTTTTGGAACAAGATCCTGATTCAAAACAGAAAAAACTATCAAGACTTATGGAGCATCTTGTTAAGCAAAGTTCACCCTTCTAAAATACTTTCCAGTGATTCAAATTCAGCAGATCTTTGCCAGCCCTGAAAAAAACCTCTGCCTAGAAGTGAAATCCACATTTAATTTCACATTAGTGAAAACAAAACAAAACACACGAAAAAAAAAAAAAGGAAAAAAAGAAAAAGACGGTATTTCCCAAGAAGAAATTATGGACAGTATCTCTGTAACTCATTGTGAAGCCCTGAATCTGAAGACATGGAAGGGCGTGTGTCTTCACATATACATCATATTTATAAAGATGGATACAGAAGCAGGTTTGGTTGTTGTTGTTTTTTTTTGCAACAGGAGCAATGCACACTGCTCTACAAGAAATTCAAAGTAAGACAGATCTGATCCCAATGTAGGGACATGACCTTCAGCATGGTCCCAAGTAAACCGAGTTGCCTGCTGGCAGGATCTTGTGAGAAATACCTCTTTTATCTTAAATACCTTTTACTGTTCAAAGGCAGCTGAACACAGTACTCACGCAATATGAGCTGGGAATCCTTTGGCAAGGAGAGATTCTAGGAGTGCAGAGGAGCTTTTGTTCCTGTGCTTGTTGGCCACCTTGGCGTACAGCTGTGTCTCAGCCACTGCCATCTCCTCCTCTCTTTCCCCGACCCTGCAGAGTGCTGACAGAACTTGGGAGGTGGGAGGAGGGGGTGATGGAGGAAGGACGTGAGAGAAAGAGTCACATAAAATTAAAAAAACCCTCAAACCTCTTCTGATCTTTCCTGATAAAATGCTGACATCCTGTTTTCGTAGCATCTGCATCTCTGAGGTGGTTTTTTTTAGCATGTCTAAAAAAGCAAAACCTACCTGCAGGCTTTCCCCATTTGGCCCAGTAAGAACAAGACTAGTAGTCCAAAGGTAAATACCACAGCAGGGTGGACTTGCTGAAGGGTCTGAGGTGGAATCTTTTAACTTTAATTTTAAATTTTCTTCTGAAATCCAAGAAATCCACCTGAGCTGCTACTGCAGCATGGGGGAGGCAAGCAGAGGTGTCCTGAAGCATGTAAGAAGTTAGTTTGTAGGCCAAATTATTTAATTTTGGGGTCAATTTTTGTGTCCTTCAGTCCTATCATACATGGGTCCTGATTTACTACTCCCATCCAAAGTTGATGAGCCAGCCAAATGTACAAGGTCAAACCAAATGTCCCATCTAGACATCATGCCCTGAAACTGGGCTTGAAGCAGCTCAGGGTCTCAGAAGAATCTGCCTGTTCTATCTGGTTCCCAGGGTTTCCAGCATGGTCAGAGCAGGTGAAATGATTGGGACACAATTTTCTCTGGCCTGGGCTGTCTTCACTGAATGTATCACTGCTTCCTGGGAAAGACAGAATTAAAGGTTTACCTAAGTTGCTGGTCTCTTGAAATGAGTCCTCACTTTTTATCTTCGGCTGTTATTCCTCTGGAGGCATCAGGTAAGTTTTGGCTACTGTTCCAACCATTTGTCTGTGAAGCCCAGCAGGGAGAGCACCAGAGCATTGTGAGCAAATCAGTTTGTGCAGCTTTATGTATAGATCCTTGTCTGCTTGGTTTTTTTCGTGGTTTTTGTTTTTGTTTTTTTTTTTTTAATGTCCCTCCGTGTTTCTCTTTTCCAAGTGCTGATGCTGCAAGGGTGTAATAAGAGATCATGAAGAACTTTTGGTGCCATGGCCTAGATGTGACCAGTTAACAGGATCATGATGTGGCATCCTCCCCTTTGGGACTGCCAGCTTCATACACAGCACAGATAAGCATGAACAGCTTCCCTAAAGTGTTAAGTCTTTTTCAAAACCCTAATTCAGTGTGCTCTTTGCTGCAAGCACACAAGCAAAGGCTAAACCAAGTGAAGGAAGAGCAAGGTGAGCCTGTGGGCTTTATAGGCAGAAGAGATGAAGCAACTGAGGCTTCTGCCTTCTGCCTCTGCCTGCTATCAGCAGACTCCTCAGCTGCAAGAGTTGTCTTGATAAAAGATGAGCGAGTGCAAGTCTGTGCAGCTTGTGGAGCTCCTTTGCTGAGGGGTTACAGAAAGGTTTGCAAATACTACGATGTTACTGGATGCTCTTAGGCTAATTAAAAGGCGTGCTGAATTTTTGTCTCCCCCTTTCCGTAGCCATGCCATCCAGGGCTACCTGATACCCCTCAGCAGGTTGTGTTACACAGGCTGCTGTCATGATGCTCTGTGCAATGAACGGCTGATCAGGCAGCCCTGGGCAGCAGCTTGGTGAAAACATTTCCAGAGCAGACAGGCTTACCAACCTCAGAATTTCCTTTTGGTTTTTTTTTGATAATGAAGAAAGAAAACAGTTTTGCTTTTAACTATGACTTCTCAGGAAGAGGTGAGTGAAGCTTTAGGAGCGTGTGATATACTCTAAAAAAATGACATCAGTGTTTAGCTTTCATGTAGTTTATTTCACAATGATGTTTTGTTTCCTGATGGACAACTCGTGCACCAGTTTGAAGGCTTTTTTTTTTTTTTTTAATATGTAAAAATCATGCATAGAAAGTTGTCCTTTTCTCTGTCTTAAAGCTAGCAGATTCTATGTAAAATTCAAATTATATTCATTGAAATGTACATGAAATTTTATCAAACAAAAGTATAGAAACCTTATTGCAATTGTTTGCTGGAAAGTAAAAAAGGTATTCCAGGTAACTTGAATATGTGGTGTCACAGACAAAACAGATATTCTTTGCCTGAACTGTGTCATTGTAAACATTTTCAGGGGCTGGCTGCAAATGTGTTGCTATTGCAGTTTACCAGCTCCACTGTCTTTAACAAACATGGACGTATTTCACTCACCGTGAGTTCAAAATCTGATTCCTTTTGCCAGAGACAAAACTGGAGCCAGAAATTATAATTTTCATTCTATTTAACCTGAATTCTAGTGTAGTCCATTTTAATTGTTTTTCACTGTATAGGAAGTGATCAAACATTTTCTGGAGTAAAATTCAGAGGTCCCCTGGATGAGGATCATGTCAGATGTTGTGCAGGTGTCATCAGCTTTTTAGTCCTTCTCTTTTTTTTCTATTACAATTAAAGAGCAGAGGAAGGATTCACACCCCATGTGTGAGTTATTAAAAGTAGTTACAGATCTTAGACAAATTTGAACTTCTGTAATTTGCTGGTAAATTAATTATAGGAGCTCATCTAATGAACATTAAGTATATAACAATGTACTGTGACCAGCTGTGGCATCCTTAGTATAGGAAAGACATCTGGTGGAGCAGATCCAGAGGAGGGCCACAGAAATCACCAGAGGGATGGAACCCTTACCTTCAGAGAAAGAATGAGTCAGATGGGGTTATTCAGCCTGGAGAAGTCTCTGAGAAGACCTTTTTGGCCTTTCAGTAGTTAAAGGAGTTTTAGAAGAAAATGGCCTATTGCAATACAACAGGTAATTGCTTTAAATTAAAAGAGGGTAGATTCAGAGTACATGTAAGGAAGGTATTTTTTTATCATGAGGGTGGTGAAGCACTGGAACTTGTTGCCTACAGGAGCAGTAAATGCCCCATCCCTGGAAACATTCAGGATGAGGCTCTGAGCAACATGATGTATGTAAAGATGCCCCTGCTCATTGCAAGGGAGTTGGACCAGATGACCTTCAAACTTCCAACTCAAACTATTTCCAACTGAAACTATTCTATGATTGTATGACAACATTTTACAAGGTACCTTTTTTTTTTTTTCTCCTGTTGTATCAGGTACAAGAGACAAATCCCACTACTGGAAGTCTTGAAATCATCTCTGTTACAGAAGATGAACCACCAGTACCAGAAGTTCAATTTTCCTTCAAAAGATTTTTCTGCATACCACAAGCTAAAGTGGACCCCACTGCAGATGGATCTGGTAGGCATATTGCACAATTTTTTGACTTTTGAAATCTAAATGTCTAATGTAGGTCTTTAGCTGTGCAAAACTATGCTTGCTTACTCAGAGAAAGCAATCACTTAGAAGAAGAAGAAATTCAACCTCACTCCCCAAGCAGTGAGGTTTGCCAGCATATTAACAGGTGATGACATCCCATGTCAACTTGCATACACAAGCTTTTTTCACAGCCAAATTATTCACATAGTACAGCCACGTAGCAAATATTTGCCCATGCTTTTCAGACACATCTTTGAACGGCTTATTTGAAATTTCACAAACCTGGACACTGGTTCACTAAAAAAACTGAGTATTCAGCACAGTAGAGCTGAAGGAACAGTGTGCTTTTTTGCACACTAAATTAACTTCAAGGGGGGCAGGCTGAAGATCAAGGATGAAGATGGAACAATTTAATTTTCTAGGCCATTAGCTACTACAACCAAAATTTTTGGCATACCAGACAACAACTCCATTGTCAAAACCAGTTACTTAACAGCTTCTGAGAGAGTCTGTGTAGGCTGGAATTTACTTGTGTGCTTGTAAGCACTTGGAGTCACTCCTCATCCTTGACTGATTGTTAGTGTCTGCCAAACTCAGACCTGAAGCTTGAAGAATGAGGGGCGAAGAGCTGCCTGAATTAAAATTGAAGACAAAGTTCTTCCAGTTCCTGCATGCACTCATGACTGAGCTGCATACTCTATTTTCCCATAGTTTGCCCTTTGTATTTCAGCATACATTTGAAACAGGTGAACCATTCTTTATTTTCAGTGGAATCTGAGGTTTTCCAGATTGACAATCTCACTAAGTTGAGGTCAGCTACAGAGGTGGTTGGTGAGCAGGACTGATCCACAACATCAGATGTATTCACCAATTACAACTGAAGTGTATTTTAACTTTAGATGTATCTTCTTTTTCCTTGAAAACTCAAAAATGCCATTGCTTTGTTGTCTTCTTTATATCAAAACTTTGAGCAGATCATTTTTTCCCACATTTTTCAAAACTAGCTTGGGGGGTCCGCTGTTTTCTGCAAATTTTTTCAGTTAACTTTGCTTCTAAGTCCAAAAGGACCAGTGAATTTTGTCCTTTTTGTCTTGAACACCTATTTACTAGTTAGCCTTGATTTTTTTTCTCAATATCCCTGCTCCTGTTCAAGTCTTTAGGCTTGTCTTACTTGTTTCCATGCCTCTGTTACCCCAAATCTGGAGGAATGCTTCATGTGTGGGACTTAGCTCCCCTCTGCATGAGGTGAAGCTAGGTGACGTCCAGATTTATCCCAGAATTTCTGTTGTTCCAGACACATTGCTCAGAGCAGAGTCATCTGGACCTAAAATTGAAGGGAAAATAGGGACCATAGGCTTGATAATGGAAAGAATCAGGAGGCATCACAGACAGGATTGGTCATAAGAAGGAGATTCAAACTAGTTTGTTCTTCGTTACTTTCACTGGAAGTATTTATTAGTCTACTGAGGTTTTCTCACATCTTCAGAGAGTATACCTCTACTGTGCTCACAAGTTTGATTACACAAACAAAACAGGTCTGAATTTCATTTTTATTCTGAGACTTGCATTTTCAGGAGAGTTGCTCATATACTTGTAAAGCTCACAGTGCAATGTAGCCCACAAAAATAAAAAATTAGAGCTCATATTCTCTGTTCAAATTGAGGACAAACAAAGTGCTCTCTTAGGGCACAATTCAGACCCCTCAACATGCAAATTCAGAAGGAGTTTCTGAGAGCACCAGCCATCCCCAAAGCACTTGGAGCCTTCTCAGTCCCTGAATGGGGGTTCTGAACCCCTCTGGGCCAAGTGAGCTCACAAAGTGTATGCAGGGACTACTACTGCCATCTAGTTTAACATTAGATAAACTTTTTCATTGCAAACTCAAGCTGTCTCAATTTCACAGAAGCTGTTCTCTCTATTTGTTTCTAGGAGATATCGAACCACCTTCAATGTGCCATGCTTTTGTCTCCCTAAAATATTTCCCATATATCTGTGGCTTATTCCTTGCAGTTATCCTAGTAGTTGCCATTGGCCTGGGTGGTGAGTACAATTAGTTATTCATTAAGTTCTCGCTTAACCATACAAACACTTAATTTTTCATGAGCCTTTTACTTATAATGGAATTGTACTGTTACTGTGACTTGTTTGCTGAAGTAAAAAATCTTGTTGATGTGATAGCTTTAAATTTTATTTACATGTAAGGATAAAATAGATCTGGCACTCATGAGAGGATTGGCGTAATATTTACAACACAAACTGCAGCTCCAGGAGATCTTTCTCTAGTAAAACTTCACACATTCTCCTCAGGTGGGAAAGCTAAGAGTTTAGAAACTAGAGGAGACTTCGGGTAGCAGACACCATTCTTTTGTCTTGTGATTAATTTATCTAAATTTGTTTAAAACAAAACAAAACAAAACCAAACAAAAAACAGAGAATAAGTTAGTTGAGCCTGGAAAGTGTGACTTCCCCAGGTGTAGGTGCCAAATATGTTGTTGCTAAAGCAGTGTCTTCACACCTGCAAGAGGGATAGGCTTGTGGAAGACTGTGTCATGCCCTCAGGAAGAGAGTGCACTTAGACATATTTTGCAAGTGTGTCCTGGTTGAGGAGCTGAGGGGCCAGCCAGAAACATGTCCTGGAGTGAAACATGAACAGGGTAGATGGAGCTGGGAAGGAGTCAGCACAGGCAGCAAGGCTGACTCATCCTACAAGTCATTACTAATGGATAAGTTTAATAATACTGGGTAGCGACCTCCAGTTTGTATTTCAAAAGTTCCTAGAGTACAGAACTTGTCTTTTTCTTAACGAGACAGAAATCTTTCCATATAATGGAAGTTAGAAATGTTTTATTAATACCCAATTGTGTTTTCATTCCTGTTTTCATTCATTCTTGTTAGTCCAATACAACTGCATTGGGAAGTTTCGTTGCCGGTCATCTTTTAAATGTATCCAGAAATCAGCAAGGTGCAATGGTGTCTTCAACTGTAAAGAAGGAGAGGATGAGTACGGATGTGGTAATCGAAATTTGATTACAAATCTCTCCTACATCCTCTTGTAATATCTGGCACGTTATCAAGAAATGCATGTTGTAAAGAGTTTGCATGAGACACAAAAGATACTGATGATTATCTAAATCACTTCAGAAGAATAATCCCACTGAGGTACTGATTTATGAGGTACTGGTTTATGAGCAATCAAGATAAATATGATTGCTGAATGTTACTACTGTCATATCGGGCATGTTTCCCCATTAGAAGTCTAGATGTTTTTTGACTGCTATTATTTCCTCAGACTGCCAGCTGCACCGTAATTGCCTGATGGTGTGTGTATAGAGCATTCTGTATTCACTGGCACACAGTTGCACTGTGTTGATTTTGAAGACTGCAAAAACCCATTGCTATCTTAAGGGATGTGGGAATGGGTGATATCAGCACTGCCTTTTGGGCATTGAGTATTGCATAATTTGCTGCTTTGTGTGTGAAAAGTATGCCCCTGTATCTGAGTTTCTCTCTATAATGGTTTCAGGCATCACAGAGCCATTTTAAATGCTCCCTACCTGTCCTGTGTTATGGAAGATGACTGTGGTCTTTGCAGCCACTTGAAATAAAGGACTCTAATATTAGTCAACAAAATAACTGATTTTTAGATCAGTGCACTTGTAACTCTGACTCCTGTACCTACAGGTAAGGAGGCAGTCAGCTTTCCATCTGTACAATACAAGGAATGACAAGAACCAGGAGCTTTTGGCCCCAGCTAACCCTGCAGAATACTTTCAAACTTTGATTTATTTTCCCCAGGGAGGCTTCAGGCCTCTGTGAAGCCTGTGGGCAATATATCTGCTTTTCTTGTCTGCCTTTGCAGTGGCAGACAAACAATGGCCCACAGTTGCCTGCAGGAAACCCCTGTCCAGCAGGGACCATGTGAATGGCCTCCCTTCTCCAAGGGATGACCACGTACAGGTGACCTTTCCAAAGCCCAGGTCCAGGTCCTTTCCTGCTCATCCACAGCTCTGCACCCAGCAGTGGCTGTCTGTGGTGCAGGGTGCAGGGGGGAGCAGGACATGGCAACATGAAGAACAGGGGGGACCATGGGCAATGACTTTGTACCTCGGCCTCCTGCAGTATTTACCTCTTTGTCTCTTGGCCAGAGGCAGCACAGCTTACAGCAGTGTTAGCTCCATGGGGCAGCTCAGTCCTATGGCTGGGCCTATGGGGAACAGTTGTGCTGAGCAGAGCCAGGTTGGCACAGGGAGGATGTCCCTGGGAGCTGAGGTCCCCATCTGCACATCTCTCCCCAACCTTTACATGCCCATTAGTCCAGACATGCCATCCCCATTTCAGCAGAGAGAAGCAGAAAGCTCCACAGGAGCCCAGGGACAGCAAGGTGCAAGTGAATCCACCTCTGACTGTGATGTGCAGAGCAGGAGGCGCCAACCACCTTTCACCACTTCACTTGATCACAGATTTACTCAGTGCCACATTTACTCAGCTGCTCAGTGAGTCTGCAGCTCCAAATCACTGCAATCAGCAAGACTTGCATAGACTCACTGGAGGGCAAAGTGGCCTTCCCCACCTGCTTTAGATCCACATCTCCTATCCATTCCCAGGATCATAGGGTTTTTGTCCTGACTGATCTACTTCAGTGCACCCTGATTCCCTTCCTTAAGGGTGGAAAAGCAAGAGCACAAAAAAGTTTTGTCAGAGAATCCAACTGATGAAAAAGATCAGAAGTAAAAGATACAGTGAGCCAAGAGATGTGAATACCGTAGTGGTGCGTTGACATTGCTGCTTACCTGGAGGGCCTTCTTCACAACCCACTCAGGCTTTTCTTCTCCTGAATCTCAAAGTCAGGTTGAGTGGCAAGAAAGCAGTGCTGCAAGTCTTCACTTCTGGATCCTGGCGAACAGTCTGCTCTGATGACTGGAAGGCAGAGTATGGGAACACTACCTGCAAACACCTGGGTTTCTCAAGGTATAAACACAAAATAGAAGAAACTTCATTTGCCATTTTGTACAAGCTCTGAAGTTTTCAATCTTTCTAATGAAAACTTGTACCAGTCTGTACTTTAAAAAAACCCCGAAGTTAACAAACCACCTTTGTGAGTGATATGGTTGAAAGATATGGGATGATATAGGAAATAGTCCTGAATACTTGTGCACAGCAAATGCCATTTATTACTGCTGTAAATCCTGGATGATGGCTAAATACAATGGTTTGGTTAATCTTCCCTGTGGGGTGCAGGTTCCTGAATCCTACTTGACTCTCTAGAAACTTTACAGCCTCTCAAAGGGTCACTGAAAACCCATATGAGCGTTTTCTATTTCTTCTACTTCCTCTGTAGGAATATTGTATTATAATTCATGTCATGACATCAATTAGGAATTAAGGTCCACCTCACAATTAGAGGAATCTTACTGGATTGATCCTGTTCCTGAAAAACCACAATTTCTTTCACAGACTCACACAATTCAGAAAGATTTTGAAGTAGTGTCTTACAATGACGCACTATTATTTCTTACAATGGCATCATGATTTTTGCACATTATAGTTAGAAGCATAAGGCTTCTTTGAATAAATTCTTGTTGCATTTAGAACAAAATGTCTCAATTGTTCTACAAAAAAGACAAGAAAATATTACAAATGATCCTTTCTGCTGCAAAACATAACTAGAAAAAGGACACAATTAACTTGTTTGTACTTCAGGAAATGTGCCAACCAGTTAAAATAGAAGCTTTATTGCAGTGTTAGGGTTATAATTTACTTCCCCTACCAGTGAAATGCCTTTCAGCATGTGTGACTTCCACACATGACTATGGCAAAAATACATGCACTTTATAAGAAGCATTTCTGGGGGAGGATAGGATTACTTTATCTAGTGTCAGAATCCGATTATTGTGGTTGCTACACTGGGTTTTCATTAGCAGAGCTGATGAATTATTTAAGCAGATTACTGAAATGCTGTCTGAGGAAACTGTGTTTATGGTTTATTTTCAGTTACGTGAGTTCAGGTTACCTGCCCGTGGTTGCAGTTGAAAAACAGTTTCAAAGACATTTTGTGTCCCTCAGCCACTGGTTATCAGGCGATCAAGGAACAACCCTGCATAATGCAACAAACCTCAGGTATGCCTCAGCTCATTCATCCTGACAGAAGGAGATCAACCAGTAGAAGGAGAATTACTAATCCTTTGAGATTGTTGCGTATTTTTCAGGCATGCAGTTAATTTATAGGTGGTTGTTATGCATGGTAGACCAAGGTTCAGAAGTCTTGATGGAAGAGCCTGTTCTGAGGCCCATTAAAATCAACAGAGGCTTTAAAATGAGCAATTTTAAAAGTTTATTTGTCCCACGATCCTTTTTTTTTTTTTTTTTTTTTTTTAATGGGTAGACACCAGGCACTTATCTTTTTCTACTGTGAAGTTTATTTCAGTTTACAGATCTCCGTGGGCTTATAAACCTTTTATGGTCCATTTCCTCCTCCACACAATTGCTTGTTTATCTTGGTTACCTTTCACTGGGAAGCAAGCTATGGATCAAAAGAGACTACAGATCTCATGTTAAAAATTGCTAATGAGCCTCTCCTGATCGAAGAGTGAATCACTGTTCAGCAGGCAGCATGTGGTCTCCAGGCTCCTGATGGTGACTGAGCTCCTAACTAATGTATTCCAGCTAAATGCCCTAAGTAGATTGGACAACTACATGACTTAGTAGTCTTTTGATATATGATTTACTTGTATTTATGTGAACATAGCTGTACAGAAAGGTGACATAATATTGAAAAAGAATCCAGTATTTGTGAATTGGAAATAATGCTGAACTGATTTTCTTTTCATCTTAGAGAGGAATGTACTTCTGGCAAAGTGATCATCTTAAAATGCTTAGGTAAGAATTAGAAAAAGTGAAAATAAAATTAGAAACTGTCCCTCTTCATTCACGTCAAAGCAGGAGTTGGGAGGAACTGTGTACTCAGGGCATACTACACCATCAGTTTATCTCTCCAAAGAAAAAAAAATATTTCTTATATAAAATTTAAAAGAATTTCAGGAAGTGAGAATAAACTGGGAAGGCAGATTGGGACCATCAAGTAACAGGAGCATTTCAGTGAGAATCACAGTAAGAAGTAGATGTTTAAGGATTGTGGATTGAGCCCATGGATACTGTAAGTCTCTTTGCCATCTTGGTGGGCAAAGGGAAATTCTGACTTAACATTTTAACTTTCATCTCAGTTCAGTTAGTTTTCATATTGGGATATGAAAAGTCATAAAGCAACAGCAAATAATCATCAGATGCTTTAGCCTGCTTATGTATGCCCCAGGACCTTGTGCACTTAAGGAGGGCAAAATAGTGGGTTTCACAGCTCAGGGGATCACTATGTCTGCAGGGGAGAAGATGTGAACGCCACAGCCCTCATAGCAGCTGCCAGGCATGATGCTGCAGGGTTGGGAGAAAGAGAAACCTCTGGGAGCAGCCACAGCCCAAGATGCGGGAGATGGGGATGGGGCCAGTCCTGCTGTAGACACCTCTCAGTCTCACAATGTTTGATACCGAAGGGTATCAAAAACACCTCTGCATTTCTTCCATGGGCCATAACTTTTGCTTTCTGTCAGCTTGTGGGACACGGGCCAGCTACATGCCACGGATTGTAGGGGGCAACGCATCCTCACCCCGGCAGTGGCCCTGGCAGGTCAGCCTGCAGTTCCACGGGCACCACCTCTGCGGAGGGTCTGTCATCACCCCGCGCTGGATCATCACAGCTGCTCACTGTGTCTATGAGTAAGTCCTTAAGTCATCTTGCTCAGGGTGTCCCACCACCCCTGCTTGCAGTGGGTCTGTGTGTGGGGCCACTGCAGAGAAGAGTGAATGTGCTGTGTTTTCTCTTAAAAATAAGGTTATAATTTCATGGACTTTCTCCACAACATTTAAACCATCTCTCTTCTTACACCATTGTAAGTCTCTATTGAAAAAAAAGATCTCCCCAAGAAGTGGTCCAAATCAGTTTTTAGATAATCTGGGTGCTCCCAGCTTCCCGGGAAATCAGCTTAAAACAATATTTAAGTGCTAATTGTAGGTACCTCTAGCTGCAATTTCTGTACTTTGCATGTGAGTTAACAGCTCAGAAGGAATTAATACCTGGTTACTTCATTATGCTGGAGCTCCAAAATAAATTACATTCACCTTGTCAAGTTGACAGGATCAATCGGTGGTAGTGAGTTGCACTTTGCTTAGTGCCCTTTACCACATACTGCTCCTTTTTATGCAATTAGAGGTAGTCTTTGAGTTGAAATCAGATGCTAAACAGTTATTTCACAGAAATCATAGAATTGTCTGGGTTGAAAAGGACCTCTAGAGGTCATCTAGTCCAACCCCCCTGAGAGCAGGGACATCTGCAACTAGAGGAGGTTGCTCAGAGCCTTGTCAAGCCCCACCTTGAATGTCTCCAGTGATGGGGTCTCAACCACCTCCCTGGGCAATCTGCTCCAGTGCTCATCATTTAGACTACTCTTCTTTGTATTGTTATAAACATAGCCCTCTTTCTTATTTATAATGAGTTTTTTGCTTTTGCATCTCATTTGTTGCTCATGGTATAGGAGAGTTCTCTCTCTTAGAAACTCTGAGTCACTTTCACACAGAATAGCAGGGGTGGAAGGGACCTCTGGAGATCACTTAGTCAAAACACCCTGACAAAGCAGGTTCACCTAGAGCAGGTTGCACAGGTGGGGTTTTAAAGTCTCCAGAGACGGAGACTCCACAGTCTCTCTGGACAGCCTGTTCCAGTGCTTCTTCACCCTCACATTAAAGAAATATATCCTTACACTCAGATGGAACTTGTGCGTTCAAGGTTGGGCTGTTTCACCAAAGACATTTAGACAGCTAAAATGGGATTTATCTAACCACTTTTAGGCACTCACCACATGGTTGCCTGCTTCTATGCAAGTCCTGGAGAGTGCTTTTATACCCAGTGGAAAGAAGAGATGGGACATGCAAATCCCACTCCTAGATCCTATTTAAAGCCTGTATTGCCATAAAATGAATGATGTAAAACTAATTGAGCATGTAAAGATGGTCGTCCTTATTTCTGTTCCTCACAACCCAGTTGATTGTGGTGAGTTCAAAGGCTGGCAGGGATGGGAGCTGGCAACACACCCCACATCCCTGAAGCCTTTTCTAGCACTGCCGCTAATCCACTAGTAGCCTGGTGGGGTGAAGCCAAGAGAAGAGGAGCTGCTTGTGTGCTGGAGGATGAAAGGTGTGGTTGTTTGTGAGCTGAGGGCAGAAGCACCTTCCAGAAGGAAAGCCTCTCCCTTGAAAATGCCTTGCCACAAGTGCTGCTGAGCTCATGCTGCTAGGCAGCAGCAGTGACTGTTGGGGTGTCACACAGGAGGACAGACAGGTATGCCAGTGCAAAACACATAAATGCAGGGTCCTGCATTTGGGTCACAACAACTCCCTGCAGTGTTACAGGCTTGGGGAGAAGGGGCTGGAAAGCTGCACTTTAGAGAAGGACTTGGGGGTGCTGGTGACAGCCAA
>JANHGL010021382.1:0-34758 GCA_024611195.1 Ceyx melanurus
CCTGCTCCCTAAACCTGTAGCTGAAAGCGTCCCCCCCCTCCGCCCTGAGAAGCAATCCCCTGCGCTCCCCCCTTGCCCAGCACTTGGCGAAGTTCAGCATCTTTCCCCTGGCTTCCCGCTGCCGACCTGATTTTGGAGCCTCCTCCTTGCAGCGGTGCCCGGGGCGGGCAGGTACCGCTCTCTGTGCCCAGAGGTGAACATGTTCAGGCTGCGGCTTGGGCAGGTGTTGGACCGGCTGTTTAGGGACCGAGGGTGCTGCGACCTCGTAGCTCCAAGTGCTGGAACAAACCGAACTCGTGTTCCTGCTTCAAACGGGTTTAAATGATTTGAAAGTAAAGATTTGTGCTGGTGTATAACGTGGGATCAGGTAAATCTTTATCTGCTGCTTTTGCTTCTTGCCAGGGTGTGCTTGCATATAGTGAGCAGTTAGAAAAAATAACAACTGTGATAAAACACTTTGTTGTTCACTCTATGAATTCAACAGAAGTGTAGTTGGGTGCTCACAGCTGATCCAGATCAAATTGGAATTAACCTTTTTTTGATTGACAGGGCCCTGGCGTTTGCCTTCACAACACTGATAGGCTGAAGTATAAATTAGAGTCATGTGGCTCTATGTGCCCTCTTGTAGACAATTCTGTTGATGCTCCTTCTATAACTCTTTGGAGTGTTTCTCAGTGTTTCTGTTTTATGGTGCATTTCCATGCACACACACACACCCTCCCTCAAGATTTCACCCCCCTTTTTGGGGCTAGCATTATCTAAAGTGACATGTTTCCATATTAGGTGTTGTGATAGGTGTTAAAGAAATGCAAAATGTGCATTCCACCAGAAATGGTGCAGTGATAACTTCTTTTTTATCTTACCTCTCAGTACCAGCTTCGTGTTCCACCTTCTAGACTTGATGTCATGTTGTTGTTTGAAATGCTGCTGCTGCTGCTCACCTGATTGGGTACTTCGTGTCTAGTCAGTGCAGACCTGATTCTACAAACTCTTAGGCACACGGATTTACCATCTGTAAAGTGAATACATTTATTCTTCCTTTTATCATATGATCTTTTTAGGATTAAACTCACTAATCATAAGGTTATGTGAGTATTAAAAGATGAGACATGATGAGGGCTGTGGAAGTACACAAACAGATTAGATGAGTCTGCTGAAATTATTTACTTAGCTCCATGACTAATCATATATTTGAAGTTAAACCCATGCATAAGCTCTTTGCATAATTTGAGGGCCTTAAATGGAAGTGCATCCATGGATCTTGCCTGTAATTTCCATGTTGGGCCTCCTTTCTTTAAGGCATTTACTGGTTTTCTTTGAGTTTTGGGTTGAACAGCCAAGGTTATTGCATATCAGTAATAATTTATTATATCAAGCTGCTGACCTAACGCTAACACAGAAAAAAGAGCTGTAGCTCAAATGCCTATATTCTTAGCACATGATAATTGATACTTTTGTATTTGACTTGAAGGCATCTTCATCTTATTTTCAAATGCTGTGGGATGTGGATATTTTTTTCATTGGAAATAAATATGACTTTTTTTTTTCCAAGTGAGAAGATTGACATGATTTATAGTTTCAGGTTTTTAATTAAAACACAGAAAGCTCCATGCATGACTGATTCAGTTGCAAGGAACCTTGCAGAGTTCAGAAATGAGTGTGTATCAAACAGGGCTGAAAAAACAACTAACTGATCTGTAAGAGGTCCATGATGGAGTAGACAAGGGACAGAATAGCAAAGTTTTCTATACGGCTGACTTCTAAAGCACAGAAATACTTGTGAGATGTTCAGTTGTGGGGTTTTGTTGTTGTTATTGCTGGTTGTTTTTCAGAAAACAAGCCAACCAAAACAACAGACCCAGAAACTGACTCTTCTCATCTCCTAACTCCTGAACTCACTGAGCTAGGTTAATCAAAACTGGCACAACAGGAAAAGTGTCATAAATGTCAGGTTTCTACAAGTGTCATAGCAATCAACGATTAGAGGAGAAGTATTTAATACAGAGGAAGAAGCAAGAAGAGGTCTGGCCACATCTCCTTTACTTGCCCTGTCCCAGCAACCCAGTCAGCACATCGTGGTATCGTATACATCGTGGGCTTTCCTCTGCCTGTCACAGGCTGTGTAAAGATTAGGAAGGAATGGGATAAAGGAAGTAGTATAAAAGGAACTTCCAGAAGAATTGGAAGTTATGGTGGAAAAGAGGCAGCTGTGGGTGGGGTATTTGCAAAAGGGAGTAGGTTGAACAGAATGCAGAGCAAAAATCCACAGTAAATCAGAAGTGGAGGTTTCCACCACTCACAAAACAACTTGTTTGGGGTTTTTTCCCTCCAAAAAAAAGTAAGTTGCCACATTATGTCAACTCACATTGCTGCAGCGGCCAGTGGGACACTGACACCCTTCTCCAGGTTTCACTCTTGAGTTTTCCTCTCACTAGGCAATAGGCACTTAGACTTCAAATGTCCTTTGCAAGATTTACAGCTTTAGGCAGTTGTGATGAGCAAAGGAGGTAACATTTAAAGAAGGGATACAATTAAATCCCTTAAGTAAATAGCTTGATTGTTATTCCAAAGTCTAGTATCTAAAACATGTATATTTTTTGACATTTCTATCTAACACTTTGTAGCTGTTTTTAACCAAGCTCTAGCTCTAAGCCCTTGTGTGCTATGCAAAGACTGATTTATTGGCTAGAGAGAACTATTTTTAAGAAATAGTTTGTTTACATACAGCTTCTAATGCTCTTTTTTATTCCTGCCTGTGACTAATCCCATTGCCTATCCTAAGACAATTTGTGGGAGGATTCACCCCAATGCTGTAATGAAAAGCTTCAGCAAAGGAACATTCCTGACGTGATGGTGAGACCTACAGCTGCTGAGAGTGGCTACAAAACCAGTCACCTTTCCTGTGTGGGCTGGGAACATGCTTCCACTCCGAGTAAGAAAGTGCACAGTATTGGGAAATTATTAATATCCTAACAGAAGAATTTGGGGTTCAGTTCTGAGCTGTCACGTTTTGACAGATTTCATGAAGGAATTAATTAGGGCTAACTCCAGATGGGGACTGGAGCTTTTCAGCACTGCATGTTTCAGCTCCTGGCTTTTGGCTTTTGTTCAGCAGTCCAGAGCCCCATGCCAGCCAATGCAAGGCACAGAAATTGTTTTAAATGTAGCTTCTTTTCTTAGATTAGTACCAAGAAAGAGTCTATGAGAAGGCACTTTGTTTCATGTTGAGACTCCCCATTTCATCTAACCCAAGGGAGGAAAATCTCAGAAAATTCAAAGTCATTTCTTTCTTTAGAAGCGACTCTATTTGGGGTCCTCCATCTGGGAACCGTGAGCAAGGAGGTAGCCCATGGAGCAGGATTTGTGGATCAGGTGTCTTTTTACATGTTGATGGGGATTCAGGGACCCACCATCTCCCATCCTTCAGGGGATTGCGTCACTCAGCAGGAGCTTTCCTGTCTCTCTTCTTGGAGAGGAGCCAGCACAGAGTGCAGGGCTGTTCTTCGGAGTAGGGAAGGTGGAAAGCCACAGTGTCCCCTGGGAAGAGGGGGATGTAATGTCTATTTTATCTAAAAATGTCTTTATCTAAACCATTGGCTGACATGGACAATCTGGAAGGTACGGTCTAAACCCTCAGCTTGGTACAGCAGCCTCAGCTGTATGTTGGTTGGCACAACCCTGCTGCTGATTCAGTCTCTTCTTTTTTCTGACCATATTTCTGAATGACTACATGTAGCTGCTTTGTGTGGAGCTCAGTGTTTGTATATCGAAGTGTCAGTGTGTGTCTTCAGGGTCAGATCTCCTAACTCTGTCCTGTGAGATGCCAGTACAGCCCCTTTGGCATGCACTCATGTGCAGCTCACGGCCCCAGTAGCACATTGCTGACAAGGACCCAAATAGCTTCTATGTGTTTTGAGAGCAATGCAGTCATTTTACTACCTAAATTGCACTGATGTTTTATTAGATATTGAAATCTTGTTGTGGATCTAGGCCTTAACTTCCTCTTGATTCTAATCCCAATGTGTGGGTAGGAGACAAGTGGTTTCCTCTCCCAGCAGGAATAATGGGAGTCACTCAGGCAGTATAGCAAAATGGAACAACACTGAGTTAAACCTGAGTAAATGGTGCATGTTTCCATCATGAATTTCCTCAACAGGACTTACAGGACACATTTTGGGCTATAGCAGATACTAAGATGCTAGGTCACCTCCTCTCTGCTGTAAGCATGTAAGCATTAAGAAAAGGTTGTTGATTCAAAATCTTGAGGTTATGTCATCTGACTGAATAAC
The DNA here is from genome assembly GCA_024611195.1 of Ceyx melanurus. Lineage (NCBI taxonomy): Eukaryota > Metazoa > Chordata > Aves > Coraciiformes > Alcedinidae > Ceyx > Ceyx melanurus. The sequence continues at coordinate 4,290 of JANHGL010021382.1, forward strand.
TGTAACCTGATTTTTTAATCAGAAATAATGAAAGTTTGAGGGTAATGGTAAATCATGTGGATTTTTTTTTCTTTTAAAGGACAGACAATTGTACTAATTAGCAATATTAGTATGTAAGAAACTGGGTGTGAAAACAGCCCAGTGAAGTATTTTGAAGTCTTTGTTAAAGTACATTAAATTAAGCTGAACTGGAAATATGTTTTGATTGTACACTTGTTCGCTCTCCCATTGTTTTGAAAAGAAAAAAGCCCAAAACCTCTAAGAAAAACAAATTGCTCAAATGGGGTGTTCCTACAGACTGAATCTTTCCAGGGAGTTTTTTTTTTAGTGGTTCATTCCTTAAACAGTTAATAAGAGATTATTGAATCTACACTGGGTGAATCTAATCCTTCTCTCTTGTATATGAACTATTCCCCTCATGTGACTTGCCCTGAGTTCAGTTGAACTACTACTTATTTATGTTGGATTAATTGCAGAGACATTCAATAGCTCTGAAGTTATGGAAGCAATAGAGCCACAGTATTTCTATTCCTCTTGGATGCAGAAAATGAAGACAGGGAAGCTATGGTAGCTCCTCTGTTACTGCTGAAGTGGAAACGACTTCAGTTTTACTTGCACATTGCATTTTACTGTGTGGTAAGTTACCATGTATGGACACAGCTAAGCAATATATTTTCAAGTTGTCCAATTTTAATACTCTAGTGGGAATGCAAGGTTGACTTCCACACCTAATAAGTATTAAAGTAGGACCTGATGTATCTGCCAGGGCTTTAAAACATGATCAGCCAGCTATCTTCAAAATCCATCTCAGCTCAGAGGGCAGTCTATTACAAATTACACTTCCATCTCAGAACATTAACCTCTCAGAGTAGTCTAACACAGCATGAGGGCCCCAGCCAAGCCCGAGGCCCAGTCCTGCTGGATGCTGTAACCCCAGAGAGACAGAAATGGCTTTGCCTTCAGAGTGTTTATGGTTTAAGCTGACAGTAAGATGAAAATAAGGTGTTAGAAGGGGAGAATTACTCTAGTTTTACAGGTGGTGAAGTAAGGTGTTAAGTGAAAGCCACCAAACCTACCAAGCTCAACAGAATGATACTGGCCTCAAATTCTGTGAAAATCGCAGGCCAGATAGAGAGACTGGAGCTGAGCTTCTATTCCGTGGAAAAAGAAGGCAGTACTTGCCATTGGGCCATTTAACAGCCAGCTGGCTCATCAACATGAGCTCCTGACATCCCATCAACATATCCCTCACTGTGAAGTATGTTGTGCCTTGCCCAATGTAGGTGTCAGCAAGGAAACACTGTGGGCAAAGAACAGGGAGAGAACTGTAGATCCGGGGCTTCTGTCCCTTAGGAAGCCAGTTGATAGTTTGGCTCCTTGTGGAGCAAGGTTTTGTTTTGCATATGTGGTGGAACTGTGTAGTGACAACTGTCTCCACTATACTGGCTTTTATAGATCCTCTGTCTTCTCTGTCCTCTTTCACAAAGCAGCAGAGGGAGGCAAAATCTGTCAAAACTAGGAACTGCAAACTGTAAATCAAAAAAAAAAAAAGTCAAGGAACTTCAGTGAAGTGTTTGAATCTAGCTTTTATTGCATTCTCTCTCTTCCTTGTAAGCTGTAAGCTTTCAGTTGACATTGTCTGATGGAAGTGCTGAATTAGTCAGAGAAGTTTTATTTCTGTTGATGTAAATGGGAAGATTTGTAGAAATTTCTATGACTGTAAACAACCCAGCCTCAAGGATTCTAGCAGCAATCACTGTGGGAAGTTCTTGACCAGATCTTGTATTATTTCAGACAGTGAAATCTACTTTCTTTATAATTTTGCCTGTGAATCTGATGCTTTTTGTCAGTTAATTCCAGCCATATTCCCTTGAGTCCTTCCTGGGACTGCTGGAGTGTCAACTGTCCTGTAAAGTTCCCATTAATGGGAAGTTTTGCAAGGAGGACGATGGCAGGTTCAAGACTAGAAATTTCAATGGAAGGCTCAAATGCCCCTTTGAAGGATGCGAAGACAAAGGGAGATGGCCAGGCTGACTTTATAAATGCTCTGAGAGCTCAAAAACCTCCTGGCAGGGGTCACGCTTTCCCTGTCTGGAGAGAATCCAACTGTCAGATGCAATCTGGGGAGAGCAGCCTCTTCTAGCCCTTGTACTGATGGAGCTGCTTCTCCAGGCTACTTTGGGTGATGGGGAGCAAAAGGAGCCATGGGTTCTGTACAGCTGTGCAGCTAAGGCCCAGCAAGGGAGTACTCTGCCTGGAACAGCTGTTAGTTCAAGGTTTCAGGAGGTGCCTGACAATGAGGCTGACAAAGCACTGTTCTCCCCCCAGTAAATATTTGCAAGGAGCTGTATGGTGGGGCTGTGCAGAGCTCAGGGGCTTCCAGCCGTGCGTGGGATTTTGTTTTCTGATCTCTGCAGTGCCCTGTGGTGCGGGGAGCCCCGAGCCCTGAATCTGAATGAGCTCTGAGGATGGGTGATGCCAGAGCTGTCCCGCTCCCTGTTTATCTGTGGGTGCTGCTCTCTGCTGCTGTTTTTCATCTTTAATGAGAGCTGAACACACCATAAAATTTTATTGGTTGTTTATGCTCACAAAATTAACTAACAGTTGGTGCTTTAAAAATGCAGCCGGAGCTCTGAGCGCTATAACTGGAGTCTGCAATGGTTTTTTAACTGGTGTAGGACAGAGCAAATGTGTGAGCACCAATGTCATTTAACAGTAAACCATTTTATATTAGCTTTTTATTGACCAGAACTGATTAATTGGAATTAAAAAAAAAAACACTACCCCAACCTTAGTGCAATATGTGCTTAAACAAAATCATGTTTTCAGGCATTAGTTAGCTGGAAGGTCTGTCAAAATTGTGGGGTTAATTTATAATACCAAGACCAATGGGCTGGTAATCAAAATAAATTAGTGTAACCATTTCAGTACTTTAATGCTTAAGTCAAATAATAGGAAGAAGATTTATTTTACCATTTCAATTATTGTGTTTCCCAATAAAACAGATATAATATCGTGCTGTGAATGTTGTATGGATTGCTTGAGGCCATGACTTAAGTGAAACTACAAAGGACCTCTAGCTATTAAAAAAAAAAAGGAATTAACTTCAGACTCAACTTCTTGTTCATTAGAATGCATTTGGCTTATTTCTATATTAGTGCTGTTATGTAAATGTAGGAAAGTAATTTGCTTTCATTTATTCATTTATGTATTCAGTTGTTCTATTTATTTTCCCACACCTAGTCTGGATAGAGTTTGATGTTTATGATCTTTACATTATGCTGGTGATTTTTTTGCTGCTTTTAAAACAAAATAACCAGGCTGACGTGCTGAGGTATTTATGTTTCTTTTGGTGAATTCAATACTTTGAGAATCAGTTAGCACTGATCTACCACATAGGTGTAGGTAAGTCTGAGTTCTATTTCATGGTATTGCCAGAAATCAAGTTTCACTAAAAGACTTGTGCACTCAAGAGGAGTGTCCTGGTTCCTGGATTAAGTCCTGAGTTAACACTGGGATACTGGCCAAGTGGTTTAGGCTTTACATTTTCACATAGTCATGTTACCATAGATTCCAGATGATTTTCCAGGCCAGACACTGCTGCCATCAGGAAAACATTCTCCAACCTGCTTTTAGCCTCCCACTGTAAGCGTGGTCTTGGGCATCTAATGTGGACTCACAGCATTTTAGTGGTAGTTGCACCTCACTGGGACACGGGCAAATATTCTGCCCATGGTTCTAGTTATTTGTTAGTTACAACGAGGCTGGGCACTTCCCTTGCATGGCCTGTGAGCTCCTTGGTGGAGGATAATAACTTAGTACCCCACTAAGTGGGGTTCTCATCTGTAATGTTGGCCTTATATTATTATGCTTAAAATCTGAGAATTCAGTGAACTTTACTGTTGTTAAGAACATATTCTCCTTTGAAATGAAGGAAAAAAGATGTAGGATAAAGAGATACAGGAGCTTGCACAGTTGTGACCTATAAACCTTGCTCCAGAAAAGGACCTTGGAGGGAAACATACCCAAAGGAGTGAGTTGTGTTGCTAGCACAGAGAACGTGGAGGTGAAGAGCACATCAGTGTTTCAGATCACTTTTCAGGAAGACTTCTAAAATTATTAAACCCTGGATAATTTTCAAAGAGAGCATCTACAGTGGTCCTAGGTGTACAGTACTCCTAGGTGTCATGCTTTCCAGTAGGCAGAATGAAATATGCTGCAGCAAAGCTGAGGCTTGTCCTTCGTGAGAGCCACAGGAAGAAGTCTGGGTGCTGACAAAGGTGCTGGGCTTCTCTCAGCTCTGCCCACAAGCTGAAAAGGGGCAGGACATAAACATTTTGAGGTCAGCTAACTTGCTTAGTTGCAGACAGCATCTAAAATTGGAATGTTAGGAAGAGGCTGAAATTATGGCAGACAGATGTGTGCTGCTGGTAATTTACTGCTGCTCAGGGCAGCAGATACACCATATGTTTGTTTGTTGTTTATTTAGGGGGGGGAATTTTTGATATATTAGTTTATGATTCTAGGCTTTTGACCTGTCTCGAAGTTCCCCTTAGCAACTGAACATCCTACTGCTTGCAGAGTTTTAGTGCAGCTCTCTATTCAAGTCAGATTTTGCTGGATAATGACCTCACACGGAGCCTTTGCCACTGCTTTAATTCTGTTCCCCTAAGTGGGGGATCAGATAGTTTTTCATAAGTTACAAGTCCAGGAAAGGTCCAGCAGCAGGGACATACATCAGTATTAATTCTGTTGTGTCACTCCATGGGAAGGCTAGTTGCATATTTGGATTCAACTCAACAAGAGGCTCTCTAGCCAGAGAGGTTAATTCTGCTTCCCACATCAAATTACTTCTATTTAAAATGTGTTCACTGCTTTATGGTTATCTCTCAAGTTAAGGATTTTATTCTTCACTTTTTATTCTTGCTGCTTAACATTGACTCCTGGGTGTGATCCCATTGTTTGCCACGTGGCTGTTTAACACAAATTGGGGTTGCTTCTGGAGCCCAAGGAAAGCACATTGATGATACATTTTCCTTCCTACCCCTGCTCTCTTCCTGTTGTTAGGTTGTTTTGTTTTGTTTGTTTGGGGTTTGTTTGTGTTTGTTGTTTTGTTTGGTTATTATTAGGTATGTTTGTTTGGGTTTATTATTTTGATTTGGTTTTGTTTGTCTGTGGTTGGCTTGTTTGTTTTTATGGCAGTGGAAGGCACTGAATATTCCCCTTTACAAAGAGGCTAATTTACTTGTGGTGACTAAAAGCAGGTGGTTTTCCTTTAAGTAGTAAAGGAAATTTGCTTGTACTTTTTGTTAATATGTGTGAACTGTTGAGTGTAAAGGGCATTTATAGCATAAGAAATAAATTGCCTTGCTGATTTGTCCAGCTCAAGGATTCTGAAGGACTGATTTGGACTGAAACGCAGGTATCTTCATGAGGGCCACTGAAAAGCTAGTGATGGCTCTTGTTCACTAAAGCTTGGGCTTTTACAAAGGTATTCCAAGCTACCACTCAGAAGCTGCACCTAGAATTTCTAGCCATTTATGATCATAATGAAGGTGATGAAGGTGTTAGCTAAGGACACAGGGAAGAAAGAAATTGTTTATGGACCCTCAGACTCTTAATTTAAGGCAGTAATTCAAGTGGTTTTGGTTTTGTTGTGGCTTGGTTCCCCCCCCACACACACTTTTTTTTTTTTGCATAACAGTAGAAAACTTCAATGCATTTTTATGACTTTAATGGAAAGTAATCAATGCTGTGCACCAGCACATTAATACGATAAAAATACCTCAGTTAAACTGTCTTTGCCAGCAAAATATTGTGAGTGACCTCCAATGTTTAGCCTTCCTCACTTATTTTCCTGCTGTAGCTTCATTATATTTTACAGTATATATTTTGCACCAGAGAAATTCTGATTGGCAGCCAATATGCAGTAGCTGAGAGGGAGCTTATTCTGGTTTTAAGCACAGGAGAGATGTCCATGTCTAATTTCCTGTAACGTCAGCAGAAGCAACATAACTAATTCTCTTGTGGTGATGGAAGGATTGCCTCTAAAGTTTTTTTTCAGTGTAAAGCATAAAGTTTATTAAGAACCCTGTAAGGAAGAACTGTAGTTCCTGATGCTTACATTTTAGTGATTGTACAAAAACGAGGCCTCCAGCTTTTTATAGTTTGAAGAGACATTACCACAAATGACTTATTCTTTCTTGAGAGTTCCTCTCTTAGTTCCTTGTAAACCTTTGTTAGATTTGGATTTGATACAGAGATCATCAAGAAGAAAAATATTAGAATCAGTATTCTATTTGATAAAAAAGAAGCTGTCACACACTCTCTCATACTTTGGAAAGAGAAATTTACAAGAGTTAGGAGAAAGCTGGAAAATTACAGGGTGGTGCTACCACTGTTATTGCCAGAATTAGCAACTTAACGCCATTCATTTGAGCAGTGACTGTATCCAGCTGAGAAACAGCTCCTCTTTGAAGAGGCTGAAGCAAACAGATGCACCCAAATACTACAATAAGATGATAAAAATACTGGTGTTATCAAAGCAAAGCTGTATGTTTATGTGGTGTTGTAGAAAACATATCTCCTGTCCCAGGAGTTGTTTGAAAGGCAGGATGTGTGATCTCAGCAGCAGCACCAGAGGCCAAGTGACAGTGTTTGCCAAGAAAGGGATTGTTTGGATGAGTGGAAGGGGTATATGGAGCATCACTGAAAAAGCACCTTCTTTCTGAGCTGTAAATGTGAGTGGGTCTTCATGTTTTGGCTCCGTGTGTGTAGTAACAGCACACTAGAACAGCATTCCTAAGCATGGCCTTTCTTGTGTTTTCCAATGCTTCCAGTTTAGTTTAATAAAACAAACAGGGAAAACAAAATATGTTTACTGCTAGTATTGCTGCAAAGGTGAAAAAATACTATCAAAATGATAGAGGTGTTGACTTGAGTCCTCAGAAACCTTGGAAGTCTCTCAGCACTAACTGGGTAATCAGTGTAAGGTGATCCTGGAAGGATAGGATTCAGTTTAAGGATTATCACCAATATTAGGAATCTAATTTCTGTTCATATATAACCTGGGAGTGGGATTCTTGTGCATTAGTGCTGTATGAGAGTGTCAGGTATCCTTTCATCTGCTGTGCCATGGGGATATGAATTTCCTACAGGTCTTTTGTTGTGTGCTCCTCTGCCAGCACCAGCAGCATGTCTTGGAGATGCTGGGAATCTCAAATGATGCTGGGTGTCTTCTTTTAAGCCGTGGAGTTGGACAGGCAATACCTAAGATCCCATCTAGACAGTAGAGTCTAGAGTGTGATCAAACTCACCGTGAGGCTGCTGTGGGCTGGCTGCTCCCTGCCTTGCACCTTATATTCCATTGACTTTTTTTATTATATCCTTGTTGATTATAATAGGACTTTAGACACCTGGCACTTAGCACCTAAACGTAGGCATCCAACTCTCAAATTGCATTCCTTTTGTAGCTTCAGCCTTGTCTACTGTGTTATTAGTTGTCAGTGTGGCTACAAAAAGCAGGGAAGAATTATGGTATTAAATCCTTGCCTGTCATTTCCCAAGAGTCAAGGCATTTCTTGTGGGTCAGGATGGATGACTGAACACAAGAGTGTAATCAGCATACTTGAGATTGATTTATGTATAATAATACAAGGCACAACAGTCAGACCTTGGGGAAAAATGACCGTTCGTGTTTTCCTAAAATTCAGGTTTCAGTAAACTTGGGTTATTCTGAACAGGGCAATTGTGGCAGCAGACTTTGGTTGATGTCTGCTTTTCAGCCTTGATGAATCCTCGGAGATAAAGCCTATTGTCTGGACCCAGGGAAAAGGGATGCTTACATGAATTGGGAGAGATTTTTTTCTCTTTTTTTTTTTTTTTAAGGTTAGTCTAGCCAAGCCAATCCTTTTGAAACGGGTGAATAAGGGTTGCAAAAAATGCTGATATCAGTGCACAGAAGATTTATGAATCTCTATGTGGAGTGGAAGGCAGATGTGGATAAAAGTGGCAAGGTTAAATGATGCTTTGCCTGTACCTGTGAGTGTGCTGCCAGCCTTGATGTCTTTGACTGCAAGGTCCTTGGGGAGCCCCGTAGGGCATGGTGCAAACTTCAGCTGGTCAGTTACTACTCGGGCTGTGTCTTAGTTCATAAACATTGCTCTAAATAAATAGAATTAATAATGAGATCTTGTATTGAAAAATACCCTGCTTTCTGCTGATGGTGTGGCTTTTTTGTCACAGCAGATTGCTCTCCCCTTGCTGCTCTGAAAACTGAAGATGGGGTATTTTTCAGTGTTCAAAGGGCTCAAGGCTCATTCTCCACCCCCTTAATATGGGATTAATACCAGGATGGAGACATTTCTCCTTAGTCTTGTCATAACCTCAGTGGACTTAATCCAGCACGTGGCTGATGGTAAAGAACAATCAGGCTGTGTCACTCCTGCCAACAGCTCTTGCTGTATTAACAGGGAATCAAATCTAAATTATTTAAACCGTTGAGATAAGCAAGTGTTTAGAAGGTTATTTTTCATGAAATATAGCTGGGTTTAATCTTTTTCTGGTAGGTGGCTTCGTTACATTTACAGTTGTGGGTTTTTTTAAATGTAGTTGTACTTTTTACAGAAGTTTTTTTTCCAGTAACTCTATGGCTAAGTGACAGAACAATTTGCAAAAATCAGTGGGGAAAACATCAACTCTTAGAGGAAAGCAGTGACACATTAGAAAGTTATTTTCAAAACTCTGCCAGAATTCAGTAAACTGTGCTTTAGAGGCATTATCCTCAGAGGGGAGGAGATTAGCAGTGGAGGAAGAGGCAGTCACCAACTAGGATATTTCTGTGGACTCCATTGCTGGAGTGTTTCAGCTCCTCAAAACCTCTAATGAGATTTTCTTCAGATAACTGCTGATTGCTGTTAGATTGGATTGGATTACATGAGATTAGTGTTACTCCGGTTTTACAGACAGTGGAACTGAGAAACAAGGACAGCAGGGACCAGATTTTGAAAGATATTTAGTCGCTTATATATTAAAACATGACATTTTGTGTTCTCTAATCAAGTGGCTGCCATTATATGGGAGGTAGGAGCTGTTTGTAGAGTTTTTCCTCCTTTTTTTTTTGCTTCTTTCTTTTTTGAGTATGCCAGGAGTGCTTTCCTGAAATTTAGGCTATGCAATTTTGAAGCCCACCTTACTCTTCAGGGTTCCTCTGAGCAGTCTGTGGAAGACCAAAAGAAAGGAGTCCAGGCTTCATCATTGTCTGTCAATACACCAACCACTCTGGCAGAATGAAGATGTTTGTACTCAGGTGCTCTAGTGGCATCCCTGGAGACCACATTGAAAGGACACAATAAGGTCTCCCCAAAGCCATCTCTTTTCAGGCAGACCAACCCCAAGTCTCAGCTTTTCTTCCTAGCAGAGGTGTTCCATCCTTCTGACTGTCTCTATGGCCAGCCTCTGACTGTTCTATTTTTGCCTGGGCCTTGATTTGTAGGCTGTGCTGTAGTGTCTGTGCAGTTTTTGCTGATACGTTCAGCAATTCCCGTGGGTTTGCATATTTTCTGGATGAGAATCAATGTCAAGCTCTCCTTTTTTCTTTTTTTTTTTTTTTATCCTCTTCATCTTTTCAACTTGGATCTTGGCCCCTCTTTGGTAGGCTGAATGGCCCATATTTGCACCCATTAACTTCTGTCTTGGCATCTGAGGGGTTTGGGTTCCCAACCTGAGATTGCCCCTTTGATAGGACTGTTTCCAGAAGGGCTTTATCCTCCCACTGGAGAAAAAGCTACATATCTCTTTTTAAAGATACTAATCAAAGTACATACACGCATAATTTCACTGTGGAATTCACCTATTTAGAATTTTTTAAATATATATATATATAAAATAGCTCCCATAAGAGGAAATCACCATGACATCCATTTCATCCTACCCCTTTCCATCTGTAAAGTCTTAAGTTGCAACCTGCTTGGTTTTCTCTTAATTCTGTACATCTCTTTTAAAGTTCCATTCACAGTACAGTGCAGAAGACTATATAAATAAATAAAGACACAGAGATTTTATATGCTAAGGAGGCTGCTTCAGACAGAGGTAATTAACTGGCCTTGTCCAGCTCATACAGGAAAATGAGGAGATGTGTACTGAAGATTGCTCTTTGAAAGAGTGGTTAACAGGCAGAGCTTGAGAGATTTCTACTGCAGCAGACAGGGCTGAGGTCACAGTTGTTTGCCTCTGGCTCCTAACCAGTTCCCTTACTGCAAACTGAGATGACGACTTGGGTCCTTCCATCCTTGGGTTGACCAGTATGGGCTAATTTGGCTCCATGCTGGATGGAGTATCCCAGGAGTCTCTTACATAAAGGTAGTGATTCTTTTTTGTTTTTCACTGACCTGTCTTTCCCCACACATGTACAATAATTCCTTAATGATGTTGGGGGTATTTAGCAAAAAATAACTGACTGTTGTACTCATTACAGCTCTGAGAAATGCTGCCAAGCAGAAATCCCCCTCTGCCTGGGAGCAGTTTGAGAGGGGTGAACCACCTCCCACATATTCAAAGCTGCTGAAATCAGCCCCACACTCCTGCTGACCACAAGTTTAGGATTTAATTTAGCTCACTGGCTGGTAACTCAAACATAAAGAATAGTATCCATCTGTATCATCTTTGCTTGTGCAAGAATCACATGTGGCCAAATTCTTTGCTTGTGTTGAGCTGCAGTTGGTGGAAAAGGGCTTATTCACAGTAGTAGAAATGTTGGCACTGCTTTGTTGTAAAGAGTCAGACACCCCCAGAGAGGGTTTGTGTGTGTTCAGAGAGCTGCAACTGCTCAGAACCAACAGGTAGAATGTCTGTGGGGATGGGGGACTGGTTGGATATAACCCAAAGTCCAGTCATCCAACAAATGAAATGGCATGACAGAGAAAAAGCCTCTGCAGATTAAAATACTGGGAAAGGGTCCTGCTTCAGGAGTGCCAAAGGTATCCAGGTCGACTTCCTCCTGTGACGCAAGAACCCAAATCATCTTTAACAGCTGGGCAGCAGTCCAGTAAAAGCCAGATTTGTGCTCTACACAACAGATTTTCCCTAGCTCATCCTGAAATGTTGCATTTCTGGGGCATGTTTTATACATATGAAATATTGCTAGGAAAGCTAAAATGGAAAAATTCACAGACACCTTCTCAGACAGGAGCTGGGAGGTCTCTGTCTACATGGGATTTTTTTTGATTTTTTTTTCCTAACATCTTGGTGTTGTGCAAATTTGTGACATACCTTGCAGATGGATGGGTCTATAGAGCAAGAAGTGATTTATTGACTTTCAGCAGTGCAGTTTTTTACTGTGAGAGGAATTGCTTGTGTTTTGTTAAATGCATAAAGTAATTCAGCTTGCTATTGTATATTAAAAATCAGGGATTAGCTCAGGCTGTAATACTCCTTTAAACTAAAGGACTCGGGGGGGTGGGATCCAAATGGGAACACTCCCACCATTGTCACCAGCTATGGAACAAGAAGTCAGGCCAACCAGAGCATGTTGAAGGTACTAGGTACCAAATCATGATACCAAACTGAATGGGAAAGTGGACACTGAAAGATTGAGATAACAAGAACCTGACAAAGTTCAACAAGGACAAGTGGAAGGTCTTGCACCTGGGAAAACATAATCCAAGAGAGCAGCACAGGCTGGGATGATACCCATGGGGCTGGCAGGGTCCAAGCACTGCCTGGTTCAAATACTGATGGGCAATCAGAGGACATTGTCCTCTTTAGCTTGGCTCCTCTGTCACTTGTCCTGGTGTATATCCTCTCTTGAAAATACATGTCTGGTGTTTGAAATTCTCTTCTCATTTTCCTAATTAGTATGGTTTTGAAGGTTAATTACAGACATTTATGGTGGTTAATTATGCCAGTTACTTGCTCAGTTGACCTGCAGACATTACTTAATTGGCAGAGGGTGAGCTTTTCTTTCTTTTTTTTTTCCTTGTTTCTTTTCCTTTTTTTTTTTTTCTTTCTTTTCTTTTTTTTTTTTTTTCTTTCATCTTTCTGCTTTGGTAACTAAAGCCTGTGTGTTCAGTGCCATCTTCTATAGGAGCTTCTCTGGTTTCCAGTATGGTTTATTCAGGGATGTCACTCAGAAAAAAATCAGTACCTGTTTGAAAGCTGCAGAGTAAAGTCAGGCATTAGAGCATTTGAACCTGCAATACAAGCTGTCTGTGCATTCGTGTGGCTAATGGAACAACAGAGACTGCATCTCAGTAGTAATAATGCAGTACTTTAACCTATGAATCAGTGTTGACTAAGCTGGCACAGTTTTGCTTGAAATATTTGAAGGCAGAGCTCTGTTAACCAGTCCTGAAGTTTTTCTTGCATGCACTTATATCTACTGCAGTAGTAACATAGATTTGGGGGGTTTTCCCTTACAATATTGAGAGAATTCCACTTCAAGTCTCATGCCAGCAGAGGGCAGAAGTGAGTAACGGTGTAACTGCATCCAGCGCTTTTTTCTGCTCATTCATGATTTTACACAGGGAACCAGAATACCTAAAAATCTATCAAGGATGAGGTGTAAATTCTGTAGGGCTTTTTATTATTTTGTGTGTGTGTGTGTGTGTGTGAGTCATCTGCTGAGACTGGAGCTGATTAAAAATCAGAGTTTATCTTTCCTCCAAAATTTTGTCAAAATTGGTATGATTGTGTAAACAGAGCTGGTTTTCTCAATCTGTTCCTGTGGAAATCTTCTGCCAGATCTTGTTGAAGAACATATGGATCCTAAAACTGCTGTGACTGAGGAATGAGGCAGTTGTCTGCTTGTGCATTAAAAAAAAAATTAAAAAACATCCCCAACAACAACAAAAGATGTTTTTGGACAGCATTATGCAAAAATAGATTAAAAACATAATATTACATAAAATAAATGCATTTATTGCCTATGAAGGAAAGCTGTAGGTGTGTGACAGAGGCATATTCAAACTCAAGATGCAAAGCCTGCTATCAGGGAGCTGAATGTGCTGTCAGATAAACAAGAAACGCTGTAGAAAGCAACACATTCATAGTAAACATTGAGGGAGATAATATAGTCTAGATAAAAGACAAGCATCCTAACATATATCCTTCAATTGCATGCACCAGATCAAATCATGGAAGCGTACATTCTTGCAATGAGTTTATGTATCTCCAACAGCAATGCTGAATTTGGCTTATGGGCTCTGTTCTGGTCTTTCTACCTGTTTGTGGAATAGCATTCTAACACATTTATTCAGGTTGGATTTGGGGTTGTGCCAGAACAAGTGGTCCCTGGCTAAAAACCTTCCAGGGAGGGTCAGGTGAGGGCAGGGAGAAGTCATAGTCCCTGCAGGGACTTGGCTGGAGCCTCATGTTAACATGGTAATGGCACTGGTTTGCTGCAGTAAAAAAGCAAAGATGCTTCTTTCCTAATGCTGACATCCCAGATGTGATCCCCATATCATTTGAAATTCATGGAAATTAGATATTTATAGCATCAAACTCATTAATTCAAATAGACACGGACTCCCAAATAGTAAGCAAATGCTTTCAACTTTCTCGTGCTCAGTTGCATCAGGCTGTTCTTAGCTTATTCATTCCAGGTTCTGATCAAACTGGATTAAGATGTGCATCCATACGTAGTGACAAGTTTGACTCAGTGCTGTGGAAGGTGGGAGGATAGTTAACCAATTTCCACAGATATCAAAGTATTTGCTTGTAATTAGCAATGAGAAGCGTGACGGGATTTTGTTGCAGCAGCAATACATCTTTCAGTATTGCCAGCACATTTCCCAAAGCTCACCTTTTCCTGGCCTCTGTGGTTAAGGGAAATGAAAAGAATTAGAAATAAACCAAAGTAAAAAATGTAACTGGCAAGAAAGGGGCAAAAATCAAGTATCTTTTGAGAAAGTGTCTACCATGGAATTGCTTTGCATTTGAATCACAGCGAGCCCTTTGTTAGATTTGTGTGCTGGTTGCTTTTAAAACTGCTCTAAGATAACATCCCTACTGTTCATCATCCCTCAAAATAAACAACTAATGGGTGAAGCATGGAATCAGAGCAACAAAGCGTTTTGCTCACTATCTTACTGCAGGCAGAAGGTGGGATTAGGTTTGTAGATCCCCAGTTGCCATTCCTGTCTCTTCTCAGTAGCTGCTGTGTGGATGGGAGCAGCCTGAGCCCCAGCTGGCTGTCCTGGGGTGTTTGGATCCTGAGAGCTCTTGCCAACGGATGGCAGGGATGACCCGGGTGCCTCTGGCTGCTGCTGCTGAGCTAAGAAACGGCAGGGAGATGCAGCTTGGAGCAGCCAAGCTGGCTGTTGTGCCTTGTACCCTGGAGTAAAAGCTTGAAACAGCTTGTTAGAGGAGGTCTTGTACAGCTGACTGCTAATTGTGGTAGGAGATTTTTCTGTGCCAGGAGGACACTGTCTCCAGCTGACCATGAACTTCAGGGGAAAAAGTCCACCTGAGTGTGCAGAACAGATTTTGACTGAGTTCTGGAGGAACATGGGTGCTGCTCTCAGCCCTGTTGTGACTGAGGGTTCTGGCATAGACAAGGAAGTTAGAGGGCCCTGCTTGAAGTCTCCAGTGTGTCAGGCAAAATGATGACCATCACCTTAATTGAGTTCTGATCCCTTCTGGACCAAGTCCCTTTGTTCTCAACAGAAAACGGAATGAAACCTGGGTGCCAGCAGCTGGCTGGAAGTCTGTTGCCACTGTGGTACAACTTGTTCCCTTCCTTGCTGCACTCTGTGTTAGAGCGCTCCCCAGATTGCTACCCTGTGATCTGCCACCAGCAGCTTTTGGATTGAGTGTTAATGGGATTAAATTAATTGTTCCTGGTATCCCCAGGCACAGTGCTCTCTTCTCTGCTGCTGCTTCCCTGTGTGGTCTCTTCTGTATTGCCTGGTCCTTATGGAGAGGCAGCAGGAGAAGGGCACACAATGTCCCCACACACAGCCTGTTCATCTCTGTTCCCTTAGACTGATGGGTTGCCTTGACTTCAGGAGATTAATTGTGCTTGGGACATTTCTCAGACTCTGGCATAAACCACCTGCACCTCTACTGTTGGCCTCCTGGAAGCTCCCAAAGAGATTGCTGATGGTACCTGTGTTAATTCCCATGCTGCACCCAGCAGTTACCTGGGGGAGCACTAGATGGCAAGGGCCAAAAGCACACCTGTGACTCCATTAACAATTTAACTTTCTAAAGTCCTCAGTACTAGTGCCTATGAATGGTTCTGATTTGTTTATTAGCACAGAGACACGTGGGCCTTTCCCTTTTTTTTTTCAGAGGATCAGTCCCATAGTCATGCCCAGTGTTCCTAGATGCACAAGGAGTGGGGAGATGCCAACATAGTGAGGCCTTAGTGAAGAGAATGATTTGTTCTTAATTTCCTGCTTTGTCTACATGGCTGACAGTTAAGACTAAAATACAGAAGAAAACCTCTCCTGAAGTGTTTTGCTTCCTCTCACGAGTCAGAAAGCAGTTTTGTGGTGTCTTCAGAGAATGGCAAAATCAAAGGACTGAAAATGAACACTGGCATTCCAAAGGCACCTTGGCTTGTTTTCAATGTCTTTTCAAGGTAGTCATTCTGTTACTTAGATAATGGAGACACTTGAGCAGAGCTTCATCTTTAAAGACCCATGAATGGATAGACTATGTGTCAAAATGCAATTTAAAAATAAAAAAGGCACAGAATAAAACCAGTATCATTCCATAACTCTTAGTACCATTAAACCAGTCAGCAGGGGATGTAGAATTCACCCAGGAAAGAAAAAGCATGATAATTTTTTAGAAGAACATAGACTACTAAATTACTTTGCAGCTTCCAACCATCTGGGGACAAAAATAAAGTATGCTCATCCCTACTTGAACTGATGAATTGACACTGCAAAAAAAAAAGAAGGCTGGGGTTTTGTGTTGCTGGTCTGCATGTTAATTCAGAGCCTGAAGCTGGTGGATTCTGCATTGACTGAGCATAACACAGTGTGCATGTTGAGAACTTGCCTCTGTGATGCAATCTGAATGGAACTATATTCATTCTGGTGGAAACATTTGCTCAGTGGCATGTACACGAGAGCAAGATCTCCAGTCTGATTTCCTGGGGAAATGAGGTGTTATGTGATCACAATGTGGTGTGAATGCACATTTGCTTCTGCTCCTCCCCAGGAGTTTTTTGATTCAATTGGCCAACACCAACCAGATCTGCTGACACGCCAGACAAGCTCCATGAATATCAGTGGCTTCATAGAGGAGAGAGACGCTTCTTGTGCCTCCATGATATAAAAGGATGAAGATTTACTCACTGGGACACTGGAGACATTGTACAAAGGATTAATAGGAATGTTCCAGCCAAGGAGAAGCATCAGAAGGAGCTGATACCTTGTTAGACATCAGAGAACCTAGCCATGAGCTACAGAGCCATGGAAGACCAGACTTCAGTAGTTCTACTGTCCAATGACATAATGTGGTTTTTTTTTCTCCCTTCTTTTTTTTTTTTCTCTGCTCTTCCAGTCAACAATATAATGCTATTTTTAAGTGCTATGGGTCACTAACAAATAAGATATGACATCCTGCTTAAGTCTTCTGGAAAATGGTCTAGCGAAGGAATGACTAGCAAAGAAACTGCCAGCTAGAGCATGCTGCCTTCCTGAGGCAGCCACAGAATGGTGAAGCATCAGGTCTTTGCATTTCCCTTTAAACCTGTGGCCATCCCTGCTGTAAGGAAAAGCTGGGCCCTTTGTGGGTGAGGAGCAGCTATTGCTGTGATGATGAGCTGTGTTGTTGCAGGGTTGTGGATGTTTGTAACACAGTCTGTGATTTGTTCCCTCAAGGCCAGCAGATAAAAGTGAAGTATGTAGTTTTTATCAGGTCTTGTTCACTTTTGGAGTGAGCAGGTTATTTATAATGTCTAATGAGTTGCTGTGAGGGGTGGGGTTCCTGGGGCAAATAACCACTGTACAAAGCCCCATGTCTGTAGGGCTGGTGGTGACCCAGGGGAGGCTGAACTAAACCCAGTGACAGGACAAGTGAAAATGGAAGGAAAACACTTGGGGCATAAAAAAACCCACGTAAATCAGTGTCCAGTCATAGCCTCATTTGGTGCTTTACAAGAATTAAAAGAGGAATGAATTAAAACAGCTGACAAGCAATCTGAGCCACACTCAGGAGATGTGATGGTACCTGAGTGCTGTTTATTTAGATACATCTTTCAAATAAGGACTTCTACCCTTTGTCCTTTGCATAAGAGGTTCTCTGTGTAAGCATTCGTGAACCTGTCCCACTATCATCCAGGAATTTGTTCTTTTGAATAATACCCTATGTTCAGAATCACACCTGGTAGCTTTTGTCTTTTAGCGTTTGTGAGTTTCTCACCCAAACTCTTTTTGTAGTTAATAATTCAAATTTTGCAGGCTTGCTGTTCACTTTGGTTTGCTCTGTGCTGCATTCTTTGAAAAAGCCTGGGAGCTTTCCTTGATATGATAACCAAGACTAGGTATAAAATACCCAGAGAGGTCTTATCACTTCCTTACAGTGTAGAGCAATTACAGTACCACTTTTGATTTATATTATATTCCCCTAGCAACCACACATTTTGTTTGCTGCCTTCATTTCAGCTGTATATTGGACTAACAGCTTTGGGATTTTTTTTCTCAGGGTAAAAATCCTTAATCTCTTAAACAGCCTCAAATCGCTTTCCTGGTCATTGTGCTAAAACTTCTCATTTTTATCATGTTGGATTTTTTTCTGTTATTGCTGCCTTTTTTATTTGGCTTGGTTTTTTTTCCCCCAATATCTGTTACTTTCTTCATTTATTTATTTTTTTCATCAGCTCTATGCTTGACCACTTTACTGATTCAATACCTGGCTGTACATTTTTTTAGCTTTTCATTTTTAGGTTGGTGTAGGTACTCTGTGTCTACTGCAGGCTGATACTTTGCAAACTTACCAAGCCTACCTGAGTCTTTTGTGCAGAGTGAATGCTGGCACCCAGGAAGCATTTACTCCATCCACAATACTTCCACTGTTTTTGCTGCTGTTGAATTTCTGCTGTGAATGCCTTCAAGGGAAAACAGCATTTTCCCCCCTCCTGCTATCCACTGGGAAGAGAAGTACCACTCAGAAGAGTGCATTTCTGCTGGGTGGGTGTTAATTTATTATGGTATTCTAAATTTATGTATAAACAAATGTTAATTTGAGAGCAGGTGGCTTTTATAGTGACAGAGCCATCTGTAGGGGACTGATTCTAATTTAATTTCTTTATTTCTGTTTCTATTTCTGGAAGACAGCTTTCGCTCAGTCTATAGTGCAACAGGCAGGACCCAGTGGGTGTTGAGGTGCAACCTGGTGGTGCTAATGTGGGAGCAGTTCTCTCACTTTAATTGCTTCAAAGGCCTGTCTCCCAGTTCTGACCTCTCCATGCTGTAATTAATGTCCATAGGCTCAAACCCTAAGGCTCTGTGGTGACAATATCTCTGCAGGCACTCACCCTGCAGAGGCATCAGGAGAGTAATGAGAGCAAGTGCCAGTGTGTGAGTTAAACCTGGTCTTCATTTTCCCATCATCTTTAATGGTCTAATTCCATGAAATGGAGAGGCCAGCACAGGATCCTCTTGTAAGTGTATACTAATCACAAAATCAAGGCTTACTCTCATTTATCCAGCAGGAGCTGGGCAATTTCAGCCCATTTCAGCATCAGAGCAAACAGCAGCCTTGGTTAGGGCATCAGATGGGAGCATCAGCAGTGCCAAGCAGATGTGTATGTGAGAGAGGTGCTTGGAAAGCATGGATTTGGAAAACAACATTTTGTTGTGTGATCCATCAACATTGTGATTGTATTATCTTGAGAAGGTTACAAGCAAAAATGAAATCAGTTTTTTTTGAAAATGCATGTTAAACATGAAAAGCAGCAGAGAATGGAGCATATAGGTAGAACTGGGTAATTTAGCACAGTTTCCAACCCAGGAACATGTGTCCTTCAGGTGGAAGGCTTTGAAAAGTCTTCCTTCTTCAGGGGAGGCTTTCAAGGAGTGGGATTTATCCCCTTACAATGCCTCAATGCTTTTTATAGGGCATGACCCTTGGCTTTTTGTTTTGTTTTGAGGAATAGTGAAAAAGAAATGTAGGCATCTTAAGCACAAGATGTAGGAGTGTGTTCTCTGAACATGTTTCAGACTGTGACTGTTTTGACTTTTGCAAGTGCTTCAAAGAGACTTAAATACAGGATGCAAGAAGACTAGAAAATCAACAGGTAAAATGTAATTTTAAAGCTACGTAGGAAAACTCTGTGAGAAATACCTATGCAGTGTAAGAAAACAAATAATTTCTTAATTGTACCACCACGTAGGTATGTGGCATGAGGGCTATAAATGGGCTAGGCAGACTGATAACATTTCCACCTCTTTACATGTCTCTGGAAACAATTTTCTTTTCATACTGCTCATCTGCGTTTATAATTGGTGGCATTTATACCATCGGGAACAAGAGAAGTTTTGCAGTAATTTTGCTGAATTTTGATTAAAACTGAATGTACATTACACTTAATTCAAAAGCTCAATCATTACCTTTATTATTCATGGGAATACACTTGTTCCTGTGACCTTGGCACCTCAGATAGTGCCCCAGGACATTTTCTCTCATCATCTTGGTTTAAGCAAGATGATTATTAAGAGAATTTCTGATTTATATAGCAAGAAAGAAAAAATGAATCCTGTATAAAATCTTGGGCAATCTCTGCCTTAATATTAAATTATTACTTAATTCAAAATGTATTAGCAGAGGACATATTTGTGAAGGATGTACATGGGAGAGTTTTGATCCCAGTGATGGTGCTATGCATCCCAGATAACAAACATACAGAAGAAATCTCAGAGGCACTGGAAGTTTATTTGGAAATTTTTTCTGCTCTTCCATCCAGAATAAGCCTTGAAACCCTGTTATAGAAAATCTTTGGATCTGGTGCTACAAATTTCAAGTATCCACCAGCAGTAATGTCTTTAAGAGCCAAAGCAACTGACAGCCTGAGTGAATGGTCCTAAAAATCTCACAGCTTTAATGTGTAGACAATTTCCTTATAGAGCACATTTTCCAGCGGGTGTTTCTGTGTATTGCTTGACTTCGTGCTGGCTGATGACTGGCTTCTTTCAGCCCACACAATTTCAGTGTAGGTGTGGAGTAAGATGTAGTATTGCTTCAGTACCAGTGGAGTCCTGAACAAACTCCTATTCCACTATCTTGGTTGTTTCCCACTAACTACTGAACCTGAAATTCACAGCTCAGATTAGAGAGATGACAACGCAGGATGAACATCAGATGTTCAGGTGCAAAGGTGCTTTTCCTTCTTTCACCTTTTCAGCCATTTCCACTGCCCTTTTCCTTAGTCATCAGGAAAAAACACGGATTTGTAAAGCATTTACTAGTTGTATTAATCTCCAGGGCAATTGCATGTCTTTCAAGGCCCAGAAGTCCTCAGGGCTTTTTAACTCATGCTGTGTCCTGGTACAGTGGAAGGATGATAACTCAAGGTGATATATTTGCAAAGCAGTGACTATAAGTCAACTGAAGTGAATTTCCCTTTGGCAAGAGCCAGGTCATGCCAATGGCACTTAAGAAAATCCCACCCTCTGTCTGTGCCAGACACAGCCCTCAGGTGTAACTGTCATAGGCAGATGAAAAAAATCCTGAATATTATAAACCACTTCTAATCCATGATAGCATAAGCTTTTACTTTTAATCTTTACCATTTTGACATTTGGATGGTTTCATTATTGTTGAAGTGTTGTTGAGAGTTGTGCTTGCTGGCTTGAACTGTGGAGTTTCCAGCATATACTTGAAGAAAAGTTGCAGTTGGCCACATTGACTTTATAAATTCCTCACTCTGACTTCAAGCCAGGATGCAGACTGGAAGGATTAGTGATGGATGCACCTTCATCACTTCTCTGGGAAGAAGCAGAGTCTTATTCACAGTCCTGGACCTTCTGCAGTGCTCAGCATAGCTGATAAAGCTGTTCTGATGGTGGCAGGACTGCAGGAAAATGTTCTGTGATGATTAATGCTTTTCTTTGAGGACAGTGCATGGAGTCCCACAGCACTCTCTGGATTTCCACAGCACTGTAGGCTCCTCCTCCCCCTCCATCACTCAACTGAGGTGTCCCATGATGTCACCTCTGATCTCTGTCTCTCCATTCAGTTTGAGGCAGCTGAACCCAGGTAGCACATGCTGAAAGTTACATCTGTAGGAAACTTTTTGTTTTCCTTGGGAACTCTTCCATGTTGCAGTGCTGATGAATTACCTGTCTTCCTCTCCATTTCCCATAGGAGAAACCATCTTATCACCATGACCTCTGCAAAAATCCCCTTCTGCTTCACAGGTGCATGCTGCCTTTTCTCTCAGATGGTCCAACTGATTAAGATAATTTGTTACATTCCAAACAATTATTCTTAGCTTGCATGTGTTTTTGAAGATGGCTGATTCTGTGTCAGACCTGGAGAATGTCTTTGTGTAAAAAAAAAAAAGTCAGTTTTTCAGCTTTATCAATTGGTCCACTAAAACACATCCTCTTTCTCCACATAGAAAACATTGGTGGGGATCATCAATAGGAGGGGCTCATCAATGACTTCTGCCCATGGCCAACTGTCAACAGGGTCTGCAATTTTGAGTATTCCTTCCAACACATTTTGCCAAGTTTGAATAGCACATAAAAATTTGAATAGCACATAACAATTTCTGACACACACCAAAAAAAACCAAACCAAAACCCAGCATACTTTACCATCTCTGGGGAACTATGTGCCATCTTTGCTGGAAAAAAAAATGCAGGCTTGATGGCTTGATCATACACTAAATGTGTTCAGCACTTCCCATCTCTGTTATTGCAATGTACTTTATCTGACCTTGAAAAGAATTATGCTTTTAGGCCCAGGGAAAATAAAAAATCATCTAGTTCAGAATAGAGCTGTAAGCCTTCTAAGCAACATGGATTACTGAAATCACATCACTTCTGTGCTCTGCTCACTCCATTGACTTCCTATATAGAGCAGCAAAAGGATTATGCAATTCTCTTAGAGATTGACTGTCATGGCAAGACCCAAAACCAGGTGAGTTTTGTCAAACTTGGGTTGTGAGTGCTTTTCCAATAGCTCTGTATACAACCTCAGGTGTCTCAGTCTGAGAAAAATGAAGATTCATTAAAACTCAATATCAAGCTTTCTGATCTGTTTTTAATAGTTATATTACACATAATTACATTTAGACTTGAAATCCCTAACAGAGTCTCTTTTATAGTTTTGTCTTAATTAGCATTGATCTGGACATGCTGAGCAAAAGCTAAAATTTTAGCTTTTCCTCATTCCATTCTTCCCTTTACTAGAGTAGTTTAAAGGATCAACTTGTCAAAAAGAATAAAAGACTCTCTCATGTTGAGAGTTCTCATAAAAGGCCCTAAGAGCTTCTGTAGAGCCATTACTGTCTATTGTGCAGAGCAGATCTGTAAAATACTGACGTGGGGCTATATTTAATGCACTGAACTCTGTTAACATGATTGGGAATCAGCGTGTTTTCCTGTGGAATTGAGCACCTTTAGCCCCTGTCTCCAAGAAAGCCCTGCTATTGTGTACTTTCCATTCTTACTTTAGTGCTTTGAAACAGTGTGTTTTGTGGAGGAATTATATATATATGTATGTATGGGGGAAAGTAGGAGACACTGGCATTACAAATATGAGGCAGCTTTGTGCCATGATAGTACACATAACAAAAAGACACCTTAAAGAAGATTCATTTCTATAAAGAGGGAAAGAACTGAATGTGAAGAGACCTGAATGAGATGCATAAAATTGCAAGAAGTGGAGGAAACAGTGGGTATCACAGAACTGCATTGGGCTGAAAAAATATGCACAAAAGGGGAAAACTTGGAAGAAAGTTTGATGTGGCGACAGCTGTAGTTAAATGCTGCAGGGAAAAAAGTCCTTTCTATACAAAGTACTGCAACCTTTGACTTTTAAGTCAGTTTACAATGGCAGGAATAATGTATAGGAGTAAAAAAGAGCACAGAGGATTTGTGCAAAGGTAATCAACATAATTAATTGTGATTATTTTTTTTTTTGAAGTCTCAATAACTGAAAACTTTGACTTTACAGGAGTCCTGCATCAGAAAGACATTTTGTCAGCAAAGAGAGAAGTGGGTAAAATGCCACAGAGTCCATTAATTTTTTTTTATTATTGCCTTTTTTTTTTTTTCCTCATTTGTACTCCAGTACTATATGGAACAAAGAAATGCTAAAATAGCTTAAGTGAATCTAGTTGAGCTTAAAACAAGGATTAGCTTTTTATGGGGCTAATGAAAATGTCCACTGTTAATAGATTAAACACTACAAGCATCTTGATTTTTCTGATTTCTTTGCTTGTTTGGAGTGCAGTTCAATTCACCTAACTGAGGGCCATGGGAGTTCATTTCTATAGGTGAACTAGTTACTGAAGGATGAAATTCAAGAAGAGAGAGATGCCCCTTATCACCAGCTGAGACTTTTAGATGAAAACTGCTGGAAAAGCCCATTTCTCTCCATTGACAATATCCAACATTGCTGCTTGAGATTAGGGTGTCAGAGGAAATAAACTGAACACAACCATCAGCCTTCATATTTAATCTTAGCCCTTGGCCATCACAACCTTACAAGAATGGACTTCCAGGCTGTAGTTTATGCTGCTTTCTATGGACTTTGAGTCAGGTTCATTTTTGCAAAGACACAGGCTAAACTTGAGTAACTTAATGAACCTTGCCATTCATCCCTACAGCTTTTCTCATTCTCTTCTTCCTTCTTATTTGCTTTGTATTTTGATGCCATGGTACTGCTGTGCTGGTGGTGGCCCAAATTGAAACAAACAAACAAAAACACATAAAAACCCATCAGATTACTGTGAGCAGAAAACTGTTCCTTTGAATTGTGTTTCAGGATATTACCTTCCCATTGTGTTCTAGGCACAGAAAAGGGGATAAAAAGGAAATAAATAGATAAATAAGAAGGGAAAGAAAAAAGTAGGGTGTCTTGTGTTGTGTTTTGTTGTTTTTTTTTCCTGTGAATAAGCAAAATTATATCAGGGAAATAATTTACTGTCATCGACAAAAAAAATAAAATAAATTGTTTAAGCACTTGGATCAACAGAAAGAACTTTTAAGTTCTTTGGTTTTGACCTTAAAAACTTCTATACTTGGTTACTGGTGGTTTTGCTGGTTGTCAAAATTTCCATCTTTGGCATTGCTGCATTTTGCCTCCCAGTATTGTTGAACTTGTCAATGGGGTGATAGCTTCTAGTGTAACAACTCAGCTTCATTAATTTCATGCACCAGTCACTGTGTTACTTGAAAGTAAGTGGAAAAACAGCTTATGCTTTTGCATTATCTAAATATAGCTGTTTCAGAATGAATTAATGGGCGTATAGTTCAAGTAATTGCTGCCCTCTTCAGAAAATTTAATCTCTTGTCCATCTCAGAACTTGTGTTCTCAATATAACTTGTTTTCACCTTACAGTGAGTAGAGACATATTCAATATTTTTATATTCCAATAGCATATGGTCCATATCCATGCAGATTTAGCAGCTTAATCTATTCACAGAAGCTTTTACATATAGTGCTACCTCGCTGATTCATTCTTTCAGGGGGTTGAATATACCAATATTGTATATTTTTTCATGGGCAGACCGCTGGTAGCTCTTCTCTCTGTGGAGCAATTTTGTTTTATAAGTGCCCTTTCATGCTACAGGAGTTTGAATTCATCCATGATTGCTTTCAGATTTTTTGGCATCACTGCTGTCACAGCACTGCAGCCAAAGTAACCTGAGTTAATTTAGGTCTGCTGGCTTTAGGAGCAATTTACAGTATTTGATGATCTGTTCTTAATGGTTGATGCTTTTTATACGTGCTATTTAATACTTGCTGCATTAGCTGGGCACACAAGTTGAAAGAGGCAAAGTTTCATAATTTTGTCAAATTTTGCTTCATATGTACTAGTGATTTGACAAAATACCAGCTTTGATCTAATCACCCTGTCATTTGCCTTGTTAACATGTAAATACAGTTTCTTTCAGTGCTTCATAGCCTCACCACAGCTAAACAACTATCTTGCTTGCCAGTGTTGCCACTTCTAGAGCATATTGCCCCCAAAATCTATGAACAGTGAGCTTAGAAAAAACTTCTTCCTATCCCCACTGTGTTGCAAACTGCCAGGTATTCTCACTGCTCTATTTTTAGCCAGTTTTCTACCCATTGCATTGCTTTCTCTCCCAGCCTATAAGTCTGTAGAGCCTAACAAGAGCCCACTGAAGTTGCTGTGAGTCTCTTTCCATAGTCTTCAGATGGTTTTGGATGAAAACCAGCCATTTTCCCTATAGTGTATTCTGGGGCATTTTCTAAAAATAAATTAAAAAAAAAACCTCAACAAAGTCAAGCTGCTGTGATATCATTGTGAGTCCCAACTGTTCTGTTCTGAGAGCACTGTGTACAACTGCAGAGGTGACACTTCTTCCCTCTGAACCACCTGATACACTGAGTGTGTCTGTGCTAGAGAACTATACAGGGGCAGGGCAGGGCCTGGCAGCTGCTTGTGGCTGTGCCTGCTGTTAGCCTGCTAACAAATTTGCTGGCAGAGTTTTCAGCTGTCGTTATCCCCAGAAGTGTCCGGGCACAGCTCCAGCCATAGCAGAGGCTAAAGACCTTTCCCAGTGGGCTGGCAGCATATGCTCCCAGTTCTGGAGGAGCAAGGGATGTCAGCTGGATGGATGAAACTGTGCTGCTTGGCCTCTGGACAGGAGGCCCTTCAGTGTGTGATTTTGCACAGACATAATTATGCAAAGTGTTAATGAAACACACAGTTCTAAGCCGTGTATTTTGCATGGCTTTGTGGCTCACCAGGGGTTGATGCAGAAGACAGGTGTCATGCTTGGTGCACAAATGGGTGCTAGGGAGTTGAGTTCCCATGGAAAGGTTGGCAGGGTTGCCTTTACCAGATACAGGCACAGGAGGAAATGGGAACAAGTTTCAATGTCCTGTCCTTCAGTCTGTCTCCAGACCACCCTCCTACTTTAGCTCTGTAGGCACAAAATGTCCTGGGCTGACAACATGATGGGTTCAGCCTCCAAATGATCTGTGCAGAATGTTCAGTGGTGTTTTTAAAACTGATGGTTGTCTTTGCAGTTAGCTGGACATTATGCATAGGTGGCTGGCTGAAAGACATTATCCTTCACACGTGTAAGGGAAAAAACTGTCATTTCACAATTTAACTGGAAACAGTGAAGTTCACTCCTTCCCCCAAATCCTAAAAACAGAGAGAGGCTGCACCCTGAGGGAAGATCTGTGTTGGGCATTTCAGAGTATGTGGAAGAGCAGAGTACTCTCTAGGATTTCTCAGCAAACCTGCCTGCCTCATAAACTATTTCACATTGGAACGTGGCCTGGAAATGAGACACTTCACCAGGCTGACATTTGTGTAAAGTAGTCTTTCAGGTGACCAAAGCCTGTTTCCATTCCTTCCAGGTAGCTGGAAGTGATGAGCAGCCAGAAATGAGTAAGCAATAAAAGCTCCTGTCCTTCTGAGTGCCTCTTATCTCCATCTCATTCACTTGGAAATTTCTGAACCACCTTACTTAACAATTTTGCTTAAATCTCATTGAAAGAATCAACATTTGATGTACAAAAATGTGAAGAGGGAAATGTTAAGATTAAGAGTTGTAAGGAAATGCCATGGTTTGCTTCCCTTAAAAAAGGCTATGCCCTTTCACAAGGATGGTGATCTTGCCTTGGCTTGCCTTTGTCTTTCACCTGCATTTCTTAGTCTCTAAGCACCACACCACTTTGCTTGTGCTAAGGAGCTCTGTTGTTTGTATCTTAAAATATAACTCCTCCATGCAGGCACCTTTTTTTGGTGTTTAGAAAGTAACACACATTGTGGCGCTGCACAAAGGAATCACTCAGAAGAAAAAAAAAAATATTTTGATTTAGCAGCCATCGTGGTGTACCATTCAATAAGGAACTGAATAAACACCTCAAATTACCTAAGAATGTGGGGCTGTAAAGGACATCTGGGGCTGAGGCCAGTCCCCTGACACAGCCAGCCTCTGCCAGATAAGCTCTTTCATAAACTAATTAACTGATCCATCTCAGAACAAATTAGGTCATTTGCTACCATTACTCCCACTGGGAAATTGTTCAAGAGCCTCACTTATTTGTTGCTTTGAAATGTTCAGAGGGCTTTCCTTCCTCTCTTGTTCTATTCCTTGATGTATTTATAACATTCATGTCCCTCTGAGCTTTTTGTTTTACTAGGTTGAACAAGACAAGCTTGTCTCTTAACACGGGCTCTGTGTTGGTGTGGTTGTCCTCATTGTTCTACACAACACCTGGTTTTATTTGGATTAGTTTCACCTCTATGTGTTTGATGACAAATAATGGACAATAAAGATCAGTCTTCTCTATTCAAGGTTCAATAAAGGAGAAATAATCTGCATCAAAAATAGGACATGGTACTTGCAGCAGACAAGGTGGGAGTATTTCTTATTTGTGGTAGTGTTTACACATTCTGAGCTTATTTCAAACACAAAAGAAACTCTAGAGTTTACATGTTGCTTTCCCCCACTGTCTGCATCTAATTGTAGAGGGGGATTTGCCACTTGTGGCTGATGTTTTCTCCTCCAAGGCACCTTTTCAGGCCATTGGTTTCTTTTCAGTGTCTCAGGTAGACTCAAAGTGGGGAGTGGGGGAACTGTGTGGCCACATCTCTTCAGTAGACTTGGAAAGGACACTTCTCCTTTCTCCCCTTTCTTCATGTTCAGATTTAGGCTGGAGAAGAAACTGCAGAACACTGTCTCATCACAGCTAACACCACAGGTGCTCTGTCCCAGAAGTGCAGAAATTGGTGGGCTGAGCACTTCCCTCTGCTCAGAAGGAGTTGAGAAGCTGGTAGACAGTGGCATGTGGCATGGGACATGAGGCATGCAGCAAAATGTCACATGGGGCACAGTCATTTTGGTCCCATGAGCAAATTCAAGCCTGGAGAGTGGCTTTCTCAAACAGGTATAGTGCTCTTTCATGTTCCCACATACTCCCAAAGCATGTCCTGAAACATTCATTATTTATTACTGTATTTATCACTGTGTTTGTTTTAGGGCAAGAACCAAAGCTGTTGACAGCAGTGTATGAGATCCACTTGAAAAATAGTCTCCATGATTTTAGATTATCTTGCTTCAGTGTTGCATAGATTTAGGTATCTATTTCACTTTAAAAAATACATGTATTTAAAAAATATTTTTATTTTTAGACATTTAGAAATACATGTTCACCTGCTTCAGGTTAAGCAACTGTGAAAGCCTTTGAAGAGTCAGAGCCTAAAAGATGCTCATAGCTGAGGTGCTTTGGGAGATGCAGAAAGGGTGTTAACACAGATTTATTAATACAGTTCACACACTCCCCACATGCTTTTCTCTTTACACTATGAAACGTGACATCTGTGGGCCTCATTGGTGAAGGAGAACTCTAGAAGGGACTTAAAACCTGGTGCTTCAGGTGTGGGAGACCATTTAATGTGTAAGAGCTAGTGAGTAGTAAGAAGGTACATAAAATATTTCACATCATTTTCTGAAATCTTGTTATTCTTTTCTCTCCTCATAGCCCTGACATCAAATGGCCATTTGAGATACCCAACATCTAGTCGCATCTCTGCTTCTCATCTAAAATGCTTGCTTTCTTTTTTGATCAGTTTCTAGACTTTAAGATGTCTCTCAATTAGAGATGCTCAAAAACATTTCAAATTTAACAACCATCAGAAATGAAGCTTAATCAAAGCAGGCACATTTTGCAGGAACAAATTGGATTCAGTTTTGATAAAATTTTAAGTGGAGAATGAATGTAAATGAATTGTGTCAGCTTTGTTTCATTAAAATATATGAAATATTTCATTTTTACTTTAATGTTTTGATTCATTTTGTTTCAGCTGTCATGCTGTCAGTCAAAACACTGTTCATATTGCTGCTCCCTGCATATCTATTTATATTTAATTTTTTTTTTTGAGCTGAAAATTTCACTATGCTTTTTTTTTCCTTTCAAGTTTTGTGTTGGTGAGAAATTTAGATGGTAAATTTTTCTTTCAAATTTAGAATTTCCTACTTGCAGTGAGCCCCTTTACCTTATTTTTTGTGCTGTGTGAGGAATAGAGCTTCCCCAGGGTTCGATTTATTACAGAGTGACCCAGGTCAGTCCTGCTCAGACAGCCTTTGGCACCAGAGGGTTCATCCAGTTGTCATTAAGTACCAAAAACTCCCTTGGCAGTTACAGAAACACCTTTCTCCAGGAGGTTATTCACTGTATGGAGAACAGCAGAGGGTTTGGAAAAGGTGGTTCAAAGACTGTCTCTAAGAAGCAAAGGTTTAATGACTGGGGAACAGCATACTGAAGGAGCTTAGATGAGACACAGGCTCTCGGCACATTTACCAAGACAAAGTGAATTACTAGGGCATCTAAGTTTTGCAGGTGAAACCACAGTGTGGAAGGTTGGACTGGCACTACCAAAGTCTGGGTACTTGTAATATGGAGTTGGCTGTCTTTGCCATCCAGTGCCCTGCATGCAGTTTGTTATCTGGAAAGTTTTAGAGCCCTGTATTTCACTGATGGTTATGCATCAAGTGTTGCCTTGGTTCCCAGGCTGTGCTCAGACATCTTTCAAAATTATGGTATATATTGATTTAGTGCCCTGCTTAAACATGCATCTCTGGCACCGACTCTTCAGCAAGTGTGCCTGTGTCAAACAGAAGAATTAAATTCACAGCCAGAGTTCCCTATAATAACTGTCTTATTCATCTTGTGCTTGCCTTCTTGGAAAGCATCATGCTGTCATGTGTGTCTCTGAAGTACATAAATGAAATAAATGTATTAAAATGTTAAGATCTTTGACAGTGAAATATCCCCTCCCTTAAAGCTGGGAAAGTCACCTTTGAAAAGTGACTGCAGAAATCATGTGTTAGGGCTGTGTATCCTGACTCTTAAGAGAGAGGCTCCCATCATCCCTTCCTCCATTCTCAAGTTTATTTTCCTTAGTTTCCAGCATAATAGTTTCAGAAGTTGGGACTGTGATGACCACTTCATCT
Source organism: Ceyx melanurus (assembly GCA_024611195.1). Taxonomy (NCBI): domain Eukaryota; kingdom Metazoa; phylum Chordata; class Aves; order Coraciiformes; family Alcedinidae; genus Ceyx; species Ceyx melanurus. The sequence goes on from JANHGL010021382.1 coordinate 34,415, forward strand.
CGCCCAATATCAGAAATGGAACAAATATCCATAGAAGGATCAGTATTCTTGGTGTCCAGAGGAGATATGATGGAGCAGTTGGATGTTCCTTACCGTGTGGTGCCTGATGGGGGGTCCTTTTCACCAGTGAGGGGCCAACATCTATGGTAGGTAAGCTCTTCTACTCAGACCAACAGAAAAGTTTGCAGTGATTTGTGGTCATCATGGAGAGCTTCCACATGACCCCCTGAGAAGTGCTCTGCTGTTACTAAATTGGGATCTTTGCTAACAGAATCACAGAATCACAGAATCACAGAAATTAGGGGCTGGAAGGGACCTAGAAGATCATCTAGTCCAACCCCCCT